>JBBKCR010000001.1:42693694-42706515 GCA_037577295.1 Ladigesia roloffi | reverse complement strand
TTTAGAACCTAATACAACTTCAGTACCAGCACAGTACAGTTTAGAACCTGATACAACTTCAGTACCAGCACAGTACAATGTAGATACAGAACGGTTCTATAAATGTGAGGAAATGTTAATGTCAAGTTCATTATGATCACAGCCATTTAGTACACAGTGAGACGAAATGAGATTCTCCTGGACCATCGCACAACAGAAGCACAGATCAACAATCAGGGTAAAACGGGGAATTAATTAGAATTCAAATGATGCATTCATAAAAATATCAATGAATTTACCCCCAAAATATGAGGGACACAATACGGAAACAATAACAATACAGTACTGTATACAGAATTGTAGAATCCTTGCTGTCGGGCGGAAACATCGTAAATCCACTTTTGGTGAGAGAGAGAGAAAAAAAAGAGAGAGAGAGAGAGGGAGAGAGAGAGAGAGTTTATATAATAATAGACACACTGTAAAACTGTATCCATTGTACAGTTATAATACACTAGTCTAAAGATAGCCCTGTGATCTGTGATCCCTGATTGGTCTATTGAAGTGAATTGAGAGCCGTTTCACCTCTGGAGTTTACTGTGGTGACCTGGTGCATAAAGAGCTGAACCAGAGTCTCTTTCTGAAACAGGAACACTGTTTATCCTGCCTTTCATAATGGAATGAGGAGGTCAGAGTGGAAATCCGTCCTTCCTCCTCTGGTGATGAATATTTCAGTATAAACAGAGCTGGGGAACGACAGGGCCGTGTGTTCCTCTCCCTCTCCGGCTCAGCGCCGCTGGACTGCTCTCCTTATTGCTGCTGGGTGTTGTTGCCGTAGCCTTTCCGGCCGAGCCGGGGATCACAGTGTGTGGGAAGCTTTTATAGGGATGATAATAATGCAGATGGGACTCCAGAGCTCGCCCTGTGTTATTTGGTGGGCTGATCTAGGTAACACACACAGCCTGACCCCTAAGGGGGTAGACTAGTGCATTTCTTATTTTCTTTTATTGCTGTAATCAGGGAGAAGTGATTTACTCCCTGTATAAAGGTTTACGTTCAATTATCCTATGTGCAATATTACTAAGTGCAATTTCTCTGGTTAGAATATGTTTGGGTAAAGCTACTGCTGGGCAGAATGTGCAATACAATATGTACAATTTAGACTGTACAAAAAAATTAGAACATTATTCTATTCTCTACTGTGAAGAAAAAAACGCCAAAATGGCAAATTAATTATGTCTTGTTAATGTTTTTTTGCCGATTCTGACTCTGAAGGGGAATATTTGCTTTTTGGAAAAGGCGCTTGCGCATCTCCTGGTTCAACTTTGGAGCGCAGCTGCACTGCCGTGCGAGGAGAGAGTGAACACAAAGCACAAACACACGTTTATTTCAACACATTGCCCATCAGGAAAGTGTGTGAAAGTGCTGAACCTGGTCGTTCTGTCTGTAGGAGAGCTGTTGGTCGAGCTAGAGGCAGCAGGAGAGGGAAAATGGTCTGGAAGTAGCCGCATTAGCTTCCTCCATCCAGACCTCCGGAGGGGCGGAGTCTCAGCCCTGTTGCCTGAGTGTCAGAGAGAGAGCTTGTATCAAAACTTACTGTCAAATACTGTAACCTAATTCATAGATTTGGTTCAGTCAGAGATAAAAATGTCATGACTGTTGTAGCCTAAGTTATAGGCTTGTATTCAATAGTAAAAGGTTGAAAAAACTGCTTTTTGTGACATCTGTATTTATGTGCGAATAAATGCGATTAATTCGATTGATTAATCACCACACCATGTAATTAATTAGATAAAAAATTGTAATCGCTTGACAGCCCTAATATATGTATATATGTAGTTAAATTCGCCTGAAACCGCATTCATTCAGTTACACACTTTCATATTATCACTGTCTCGCGGAAACCTCGTAAATTGCTACTAATGGTCAGTCTCCAAGTGGGTCTGTAAAATGTAGAAATTTTTAGCAAATAAAAAAGTATTGAAAATGGTTATACCACTTTAGATGGCACAATATTCATTTATTTACAATATACATCATTTTTTGAGTTTCCTAAAAAAATAGCTATTTTGGACATACGAGGTTTTGCCCGGACAGTGGGGATATGTGGTTTCAGACCCTGAACGACTCTCTGGTATCTATAAACATTGACAAAACTGGCAGGATTTGGTATCCCAGTAGTGTCTTGGTGTTTGCCTGAGCATGTCTTGATCCGGTTGATGGGGGAATGAGATCTTTTGCTCGGCGGTCCCTTTCATGAGATCTTCCTTTGGAAAAGACAAGCTATTGCGACTTCTGCCTGCACTAACTGTCAGGGCTTTATGTGTCGGCGCTATAGGCGTCGCTGCCGCTGCCTTTTCTCGATGAGCTCAGCAGCTCCTGTCCGTCTTCAGTAACCCCAGTGTTGGGAAAGTCAGAGAAGAAAGTGCAGCTGGGCTGCTGGTTCAGCAAATCCTGCCTCAGAGCATCATCTGCTCCTCTTTACTCCCTCAGTAATGGAGGAGGTAAAAATGTAGTGTAACTGGGGATTAACCTTCCATCCGCTGCAGGTTTTCTATAAAGAGATGTTCAGGTGCTGCTTTGTGCGAGTCTGAGTTGAGTCTTGAGTCTTTACAGTGCACTAAAAAATCGAGTCTTGAATCCCTGCAGTAAACTCCTAAATCGAGTCTTGAGTCCCTGCAGTAAACTCTTAAAATGAGTCTTGATTCTCTGCAGTAAACTCTTAAAATGAGTCTTGAGTCTCTGCAGTAAACTCTTAAATCAAGTCTTGAGTCTCTACAGTAAACTCTTAAATCGAGTCTTGAGTCTCTACAGTAAACTCCTAAATCCAGTCTTGAGTCTCTGCAGTAAACTCTTAAATCGAGTCTTGAGTCTCTACAGTAAACTCTTAAATCGAGTCTTGAGTCTCTACAGTAAACTCCTAAATCAAGTCTTGAGTCTCTGCAGTAAACTCCTAAATCGAGTCTTGAGTCTCTGCAGTAAACTCCTAAATCCAGTCTTGAGTCTCTGCAGTAAACTCCTAAATCCAGTCTTGAGTCTCTGCAGTAAACTCCTAAATCAAGTCTTGAGTCTCTACAGTAAACTCCTAAATCAAGTCTTGAGTCTTTACGGTGCACTAATAAATCGAGGCTTGAGTCTCTGCAGTGCAGGTCCCAGTTACATCTCAGGTTTGAGCTGTGTGAGAAGTTCTTGAGCTTCTCTAGAGCGAATCCTAGTCAAGTCTCAAAACTCTGAGGTGCTAACTTGAGTTGAGTCTTGAATGTCTGAAATTCAAATCCGAGTCTAATTTTGAGTCTCTGAGGTGCAAGTGTGAGTTGTGTCTTGAATCTAGTCGAGGATGTGAGCCTGAGTCTTGAGCCTGTGATTTGCAAATCTGTGTCAAGACCTGAGACTGGGATGCGAATCTGAGTTAAGTGTTACGTATCTGGGATCAGTCTAATGTCTCTTAAACTTCTGGGGTTTGAGTCTGAGTCAAGTCTTGAGTCTATCTGGTTTGAGTCTGAGTCAAGTAATGACTCTATGTGGTGAGAGTCTGGAATGAGAGTCTTGGATTTGCATCCCAAACTCCACGTAAATTCAAGTTTTGAGTCTGTGATGCAAATCTGAGTGGAGTCTTGCATTTCTCAGATGTGAGTCTGAGCTGAGTTTCTAGTTTTTGAGATGAGTCTGGGAGTCTGATTCAAGTTCTCTGACTCAAAACTTGAGTATTTGATTGTATGAGTGTGTTGGTGAGGTCAGGTACTGATGCTTGAACATTGCTGAGAGTATTTGATTGTATGAATGTGTTAGTGAGGATATGGTTGCAAGAGAGTCAAGTCTATGTAGTGCGAGTCTGGGATGCAAACCCAAGTTGAGGATCAAGTCTCTGAGGTGAATCTCAAATCATCGGGTTGGAGGTATTTGACCAGTGTGGACTCACACACATTTCTAAATGATTGAAGGGTTAGGGAAGATGAGGTTAAATACTGATAGACAAAAATGTGCAAGTAAGTGGTTTGTTTTAGTTTTATTTTGTAAAATGGCAGGAATCTTATGGGTTTGGTCGTTACCTCGTGTCTGCAGCAACACAGATCACCAATCAGAGTAAGTTCTTAATTAGTATCTGACCTCACTAATGTATTGATGTTGGAACATTGCTGTGATGATTTGATTGTATGAGAGCGTTAGTGAGGTCAGTACTGATGTTGGAACATTGCTGTGAGGATCTGATTGTATGAGAGCGATAGTGAGGTCAGTACTGATGCTGGAACATTGCTGTGATGATTTGATTGTATGAGAGCGATAGTTAGGTCAGTACTGATGCTGGAACATTGCTGTGATGATTTGATTGTATGAGAGCGTTAGTGAGGTCAGTAGTGATGCTGGAACATTGCTGTAAGGATCTGATTGTATGAGAGCGGTAGTGAGGTCAGTACTGACGCTGGAACATTGTTTTGAGGATTTGATTGTATGAGAGCGTTAGTGTGGTCAGTACTGATGCTGGAACAATGCTGTGAGGATTTGATTGTATGAGAGCGATAGTGAGGTCAGTATTGATGCTGGAACATTGTTGTAAGGATTTGATTGTATAAGAGCATTAGTGAGGTCAGGTACTGATGCTGGAACATTGCTGTGAGGATTTGATTGTATAAGAGCGTTAGTGAGGACAGGTACTGGTGCTGGAACATTGCTGTGAGGATTTGATTGTATGAAAGCAGCAATATTTCAGCAGTAGAAAGTCAAAACTCCTCACTTCGGGAGAAACTCTCCCTGGTCTAAGGATGTTTTGGTGTGTTGTGAGTGCTCGGAATCCAATCGTCCTCCTTTCAGCGGCGTGAATGGGGCGAGTGTGTGTGTGTGCGGCCGAGAGCGAGGTGGGGGAGAGTGTGTTTGGCGTCCCGATAAGACGGCCTTTGTTCCCGCCGGTGCTGTAAAGGCTCGATCCGGGCGAGAGCGCCCGCAGGTACGCCGGGTTCCGGATTTCCTGCTCCGGCACTCCACAGATTCCCTGATTAAACCGGCACGCGCCGGGGCGCTCCAGACCATAGATGTTCCCGATAGCGACGCCGCCTCTCCCGCTTATTGATGCAGGCCGTGATTTTTGGATTTCACTTTATTTACTTATTTATTTATTTCGCCCCTATCAGGGTTAATTTACTTAGCGATGCATATAGAGCGGGTCCTCATGTAAATCCTGAGGAGCTCCAGAGGCAGAAACATATTCTCTGGCCTGTATGGGGACCAGTCTAAAGGGAGGAAGAAAGAGGGAGAGACACAGAAGATGGACAAAAGTATCGGGACACATAACACAACTGGAAAAGTCAAGTCTTTGACAGATGAGGGGAAATTAGAGAGAGATTTTATGCAAGAACTTGTTTTGAAGCCCATAGGCCTGTTATAACTGCAGTCAGTTTTGTATACACAACGAAACCAACCCCCTTCATTCTACCCACTAAAATTACCTTAAATTTTACCTTAATATCAAGGAAATTTAAGGGGAAAAGTGCACAGATTAAGGCAAAACAACAATATTTTTCCGTAATTTTTCAAATGGGCCCCTTAAATACCCAAATTTATTGAATAAATTATGTTTAGGATTAAGGAGTTTCCCACTCATACCATTAATCCTTTTTTTAAGGTAAAATGAAGCAAACTGTTTAAAAATTAAAGGCCACTTAATTGAAATAAAGGGATTTTAAGTACATTGTGTTTCGTAGTGATACTAGGTCCGCTTTAAGTGTAGTTTAGTTCAACTGTCTTGGAACTCACCATGTTACTTATGGTGCTTTTCCACTGACTGGTACCGGCTCGGCTCTACTTGCTCTTTTTGCTTTTCCATTATAAATTTGATACCAACCGTGCTGAACCGATCGGAGGTTGCTGATTGGTGGATATTGTGGTTGCGTCACTGTGTTTTTTTCCCAGCAGTCCGCTGCCATGCTTCTTTAAGCCTCGTCTGGCAAGAAACTGTCTCAAACAGACACAAACCAAGGAGAAGAAATAAAACCCCTCTGAGTTTAATCCATTCTGAACACTGGAATCATGTTGGGTTTTTTACCTCATGTTTTTTTCCTCAGTGGAGAACCACCCACAGGAATAGTACCGGGTACCAGATTTATAATAGAAAAGCCAAAAAAAGCGAGTAGAGCCGAACCGTGCTGAGCCGATACCAGGCAGTGGAAAAGCACCATTAGTTAACAGAATGCCTTTCAGTTTTATTGATCACTTTTACATTGATCTTAAATCCCGGTTTTATTTGGTATTGATTTTAAGGTTACTTTTATGGCTTACTTAACGTTTTATGTTCATTTTATGGGTGTAAACTGCACTAAACGAACTGTGTGTGTGTGATAATGTGTCTTATTGGGAATTTTAGAGACCCTCAGGTTGAGCGATGTCTGCATTATAATTCGGTGTGAGTCATCAAATCTAAGCTATTTCAGATGCAGGCAAATCAGCTTTAGAATGTCAGATATGATTACAGTGGATTGGAGATTTTTTCAGCAAAGAATGAGCCAAGACTGTCCTTCTCTCACTCATCGCTCAGAGTTCTCCTCCAAGCGTGTTGAGCTGTTCTCTTTATCAGTGGAAGCTTGAAAATATCAGGTGGAGCTAATTTTCCAAGCTCTGAGCATCGCTCGATGTTTTCGGTACTGTGTAAAAGTCTTCAGACCCCTCATTTCTTTATGTGTTGCTTTTACATCACCTTGTTGGTGTAAAAATGCTCTTCTCTGCCTGTCAAATTGTCTAATCTGTGTCACACTGAGGAGATTAAATCAAAGAAATATTTCAATAGTACTACCGAGTTTAAACCTGATGATGTGTATGAGGCTTAAACATAACAGATGACTAACGGGGGGAATTTGATAATTTCTCTGTTGTGTAAGTGCACTTCCTGGCCATTTTATCAGAAAACCCTGACATATACAGCCACGGTGTTGCTGCTAGTAAGGCTTACACAAAACTTTTGTACTTGTATCAATATATTTCCTTTTACTGCTTTACTATCACTATTTTGAGTCGCATAATGTTAAGTTCCACAATTGGAGTAAAATGGTGGAAAATGACCGGTAGTCCAATTAAATGACACTGAAATTACCTTCAAATATATTCTGGATAATAAAGTTCAGTAAAGTAACTCGTCCTAGCAGAAATATATTCAGAGTAATGAGGTGGTGACTGTAAACAAACACACTCTGGCCCACAAAACTTCTGGTTCATTATTACTATCGAGGTTAAATTTGATGATGATTGGGTCTTTAAATACGTGCATCGTAAAATATTTCTGAATATTGTTTGTATACAAAACATACAAATACATGGTGGCAAGTATATTTTCCCACAAAACAATGTATACAGTGTTTATCCCAGCTAACACACGTCTACATATACAAACAGAAAAATGTAGTGAAAAAGGTTACAGTAAAAAAAAAATAAAAATAATAATAATAATAAAAAAACTATGCTGCATCCTCTCTTCGGTCTCGCTCTGGCCACAGCACCTCATCCACATCACAAGCAATGTTTTCCCTGGCCAAGCAGCCAGGGGAAATATCACCTAGCATGGCGAATCCAGCCATGAATAGCATCAACTGCTATATCTCCACATGCATCTTCCATAGCTTGGCGAGGGGGTATACGAGTGTGTGGATTTCGATCATACACTTTCCAACTCCAGGCTGAAAAAAATTCCTCAATAGGATTGAGGAATGGAGAATATGGAGGGAAATTAACAACTGAAATGCGTGGGTGGGCAGTGAACCAGTTACGAACCAGAGCAGCCCGGTGGAAACTTACGTTGTCCCAAATGACAACATACCTGACCTGCTCTGGGCCATCTATCGGATCTGGTGGAACGAGTGTGTTGTGTAGTGTTTCCAGGAATGTGATACAATGTGCAGTGTTGTAGGGACCATGGGTAGCATGGTGATGGAGAACACCATGGTTGGCAATTGCTGCACACATAGTGATGTTTCCACCACGCTGGGCAGGGACTTCAACAATGGCACACCCACCAATCGCATTCCTTCCCCGTCTTCGTCTTTTTGTGAGGTTGAATCCTACCTCCGCAATGAAGATGAACTAATTGTGGGATTGTATTGGACTTATTTCACATACTTGTATTCTTTGTCTCTTTCTGAATTGCGCTCAAGTGGCACCGTCTAGGCCTGCTTCATCCTCAGATTATTTCTGTGCAAGAGGCAGTCCAGTGTTGATAAGCTTACCCTATCAATACCCTATCAATATTTTCAAATATGGTGTGGTCGTCTATTATTTTTCTTTGTATTTGCTGTAATGTTATGACATTATTTTCTAGGACCATGTTTATTACTTCAGTCTCCTGTTCAGGCCATGGTTGACCAAAGTGGCTTTGATCTCATCAGATGGTTTGTTTCTAGGCCTTCCTCGTCCATGTCCTCGTCCTCTTCCTCTTCCTCTCACTTCTCTGGCTCTGCCTCTGTTTACAATGTTTACCCTTGTGATGAGTTAGTATGCAAAGTGGGGTAACTGACTTTAACATTTAGAATAGCAATGTGTTCCTTGTGAAAACAAGAGATTTTCTTCATGAAAAGTCTGCCTAACCCAGAGATTTGTTTGTAGTGTTTTGAAAAAAAGTGTGATTTAAAACTGTAATTGTAGTGTAAAGCAGGAGTTGTGCTTGTAGTTTGGCAGAATTGGTTCAGGGTGTTGGTGCATCAGTTACATGTTGTAGTCATAGTGCATGAAATACAAGTAATTGTGTGTAAACAACTAAGAAAAACTGTAAAAAAATGTCAGGTTTAAATCAGGCTTGGGCCGAAAATTATAGTTAATTTATTGGGCCAGGCTGGGCATGGGTCGGGTCGGGTTTCAATTTTTGGGCCCGATCTAAGGTCTACTCGGTTGATGCAGATCTGTGGATTCCCACTGTTTAGCTCATCTAACATCTCACTCTGTTTGGCCCGTCTCTCTTTAGAATGATCCCGTCGACCAGCAAAACCTTCCTGGTGAACAACCTGGCGGCGGGGACACAGTACGACCTGTGCGTCCTGGCCATCTACGATGATGGCATCACGTCCCTGACGGCCACGCGGGTGGTGGGCTGCATCCAGTTCAGCACGGAGTCGGAGTACCTGCGCTGCCACTTCATGCAGTCCCAGTTCCTGGGCGGCACCATGATCCTGATCATCGGCGGCATCATCGTGGCCTCAGTGCTGGTCTTTATCATCATCCTCATGATCCGCTACAAGGTGTGCAACAGCGGTGAGCGTGGCAAGGGCTCGGGCGTGGCCAGCATGCACTCACAGACCAACGGCGCCCAGGGCTGTGCCGTGACGCCGTCTGCATCCAAAGAGTGTGCCCTGGGGTCAGAGGGGACCGAAAAGGGCGCCCAGAAGGTCCCAGCCCTTCCGGACTCCCTGACCCACTCCTCCGAGACCTCCACCCCGGACTGCTCCACCTCCACGTCCGTGCTGAGCCCCAGCTGGGCCACCCCGGGCTCCTCTGGCTCGCTCAAGCCCAAGCGCAAGCCGGCGCCGGAACCCAAGGCAGACGTCCCGAACAACCCCGAGACCCAGAACACCAACCGGAACAACTCCACCGCCCTCCAGCAGCCCACAGACCCCACCCCTACACTCCCCGCCCGCTTCAGGGACACCCCCATCCTGCGGAGGGCACACCCCAGGCCCACAGGCGCCAGGTACATGACGCTGCCGGTGGAGGGGTCCCGTGCCAAGCGGCGGTACTCGCTGAATGAGGATCTGTCCAAGCACCATTTCTGCGTCGGGACGCCCAGGTTCGGGAACATGTGGTCCAAGCGTAGTCTGTCCATGAACGGGATGCTGGTCCGGATGGACAACCAGGACACGGACGCTAGCAAAGCCATGTACTCCAGTTCAGAGTGGATCCTAGAGAGCACAGTGTGAATGTATGGAGCGGCTGGAATCGCGTGTGTGTGTGTGACCGTCACATGTTTGTTGGACACCTGGCCTTGCAAAGTGCTTCGAAATATAAAATATGGATTTAGATTAATTACAGTGTTAAGTCATAACAGGACAACAAACAGGTTTATTCTGAAGGAAAACTGTGGAATCAGATTTGTGCCAAAATTTCGAAATAATATTTTTCTATTATCAAACAAAATTAATTGAAAATCTTCCTAAAATCAAACAAAATTCACTCAAAACGTTCCTAAAATTAAAAAAAATATATTTAAAAAGATCCTAATATCAAACTAAATGAATTCAAAATTCTCTCAATATCAAACAAAATTCATTTAAAATTTTCATAATATCAAACAAAATTAATTCAGAATTCTAATATCAAACAAAATTTATTCAGAATTCTAATATCAAACAAAATTTATTCAGAATTCTAATGTGAAACAAAATTAATTCAGAATTCTCCTCATATCAAACTAAATTCATTCAGAATTTTTATATCAAACAAAATTCATTCAGAATTCTAATATCAAACTAAATTCATTCAGAATTCCAATATGAAACAAATATTATTCAGAATTCTCCTCATATCAAACAAAATTCATTCAGAATTTTTATATCAAACAAAATTCATTCAGAATTCTCCTAATATCAAACAAAATTCATTCAGAATTCTAATATCAAACTAAATTCATTCAGAATTCTAATATCAAACTAAATTCATTCAGAATTCTCCTAATATCAAACAAAAATAATTCAAATGTCTCCTAATGTCAAGTAAACTTAATTCAGACTCCCTTGTCTCCTGTAAGACTTTCAATTCCGCTGCTAGTTGTTCAGTTTGGCTGCTGGCTGTTCACTAGGAGCTGCACACAGCTGGGCAAAAGCATAAAAATGTAATAAAAAAAAAAAAACCTGTTTATTTCCGCAGGCTGAGTCTGAGCTAGCGCTGAGACACTTCTCAACACTGAAGTGGTTTATTGTTCAAGAGGATAGGCCAAAAACTAATATTTACATTTACATTAAAATACATTAAAATACATCTAGAATACATACAGTGTTTATATTTACCAACCAGTCCTTTCTTTATCCGGTTAGTCTTTACTGAGCACACACAGACACACACACACACACACACACACACACTAGTGTTTTTATGTTTATTCTAAGGTTAAACATTCTTGTACTCACTAAAACACCTTCACTGCCAAGATATGGAGTTTTTAATAATTTCCACTGAACAAAACCTTTCATCTCCAGGCGAGGTGTTATGTAACATTTTGGAACTTCTTCTGTTGGGTCATTCACTATAAAACACACACACACACGCACATAGACACACACACACACACACATTCAAAGAGTCACAGTCATTGTTATGGTACCTTGTTATTAGACCGTGTCACACTGGTGTGTCTCCAGCTCAGATCTCACCGCGGTCAGGTGAATATTCTCATTCATTAAAAATGGGAAAATACATTTTTGAAAGGTCAGATATCCCTGAACTGGTGATGGCTGTGTGTGTGTGTGTGTGAGAGAGAGAGAGAAAGAGAGAGAGAGAGAGAGAGAGTGTGTGTGTGTGCATGTGTGTGTTTTTGCACCATTTCTTCCTTTCTGTCCGCAGCACCATCTGTTTTTTTAACTCAGAGTTCTCTGGACGCGTGCGGAGCAGGAGGCGCTCGTCTGGAGGAAGAGAGTTACTCCATAGAGAGTTACTCCACTGACACCTCGCCTCCTCCTCTCTTCCTCTTCCTCCTCCTCCCTCTCCTCCTCTGTTTTCTCCTCTTCCTCCTCTCATCCTCCTCTCCCTCCCCCTCCACCTATTTCTCCTCCTCTTCCTCCTCTCATCCTCGTCCTCCTCCTCCTCTCCCTCCTCCTCCACCTCTTTCTTCTCCTCCTCTTCCTCGTCTTCTTCTTCCTCCTGCTCCTCCTCATCTCTCTCCTCCTCTTCCTCCTTCTCCTCCACTCCCGGATTGTTCTTGGCGTGAGACCTGCGTTGGTGCCTTCCCCTGTTCTCCTGCCAGGAGACCCCTAACCACCCCCCACCCCTGCCTCCCCCACCCCCCGGAAAGGAGGCGTGTCCGATTGGGAATGTGAGCGAGACTGAGCGCGAGCGGAGATATTTCACAACAAAGCCTTTCTATCCAAGGGAAAATCCGTTTCCTGCATTACTACAGACACTCAGAACTACGACTGCTAGAGACTTCGGGGGGGGAAAGAGGGGAAAAAAAATACACAAACAAACAAACAAACAAACAAAAAAAACTGGGACCTGTTATTAAATTGATATTTTTTAAAGGAAAAAAAAAAACAAGGTTTTTCTTTTGGGTGACATTGTTATCGCCTTTATTTGAAGGCACAGAGAAAAAAATCCCTGTACAGGAAGACAACAGCTGCTGTGTTGTTATGTTGTGTAAAATAAAAAAAGGAAATATGAGAAGCTGAGCGGTGTGGTCGTGAGCGGCGGGGACGCGGCGCTGAGGGATTCTTTCGGAAAAGTGGGCGACATTTCCCGCGGCGCTCAAAGATCTGAAAGAAAAAACAAGAAAGGAGATTTAGTGCCTCTGGTTTAAACATTTTAACAGTTCAAGCCAAACCCATAAACTCCAACAAGCTCCTCAGTTAAATCAATTCAGGTTCATTTTAGAGCGCGGGGGCGGGGGGGTGGGGGGCGTTTCAGGCTCTAAACCCCTGTGAGTGTGTGTGTGTGTGTGTGTGTATGTGTGAGTATATGTGTGTGTGTGTGTGTGTGTGAGTGTGTGTGTGTGCATGTGTGAGAGAATGTGTTTGTGTGTGAATGTGTTTGTGTGTGTGTGTGTATGGTTGTGTCTGTGTGTTAATGTGTGTGTGTGTGTGTGTGTGTGTGTGTGTGTGTGTTTGTGTCTCTGTGTGAATATGTGTGTGTTTTTGTGTGAATTTGCAGGTGTGGGTGTGTGTTTGTGTGTG
>JBBKCR010000001.1:42682655-42692890 GCA_037577295.1 Ladigesia roloffi | reverse complement strand
TACAGATACAGATAATTCATCTGGTAAACAGATACAGATACAGATACAGATAATGCTGTACTCGCTCATCCCTACTAGAGATGCTAAAGCAACCAGTTATCACACTGTGGGTTAAATGCAGAGAAAGAATTTTACATTGCTCATGTTGGGTTCTGTGCTGTGGTGCCTTGACACATGACTGTAAGGCCACTTTATTTTATCAGCCATCCAGAATGTTAGATTTTAGATTTTCTCCTTTTGTGATGGTCATTCTAGGGCAGGGTCACCAAATGTTTTGAAACTTTTCATGAGCACTGGGCCATATGAGTGTCTCCCACTCGAGCACAGCTGACCTAAACTCATCTAAACTTCAAGAATATTAAACAGGTTTTAAATGCTTTGTTTTGATATTTTCATTTTCAAGACCTTATAAATGCAGAGGTGATTAAAAAAGAACAGCAACAAGATCAAATTAAATGTTAGTTGCTACTCACAGGTGACCCATGAGGTCTTTGGGAGCACCCTGATGCTCGTGGGCACCATGTTTGTGATCCCTGTTCTACTGGGTGGTGGAAGAGACAGCAAGATCTCCATTCACCTGCAAATGTAGGGGATGTGTAATTAATGTTCATTAAATAGCAACGAGCAGCCAGCTAATCATAAGTAATTCCCTGAAAAAGCCTGAAATGATCATTATCAGGGCATCATAGTGTCCGACGCTGAAGAGATACCAATCGACAGACCATTTTTATTGAAAGTAATTTCACCCGTCTCATCCCAGGAAGGCTTTGCACCTCTCCTTCCTCACCGAGTGCTAGCGCCGGGTTTGGCACCTCTCTCTCTCGCTGCCACGACTTCGGAACCTTTCTGCCTGGCGGCTCGCAGAGCTCAGGTACGGGAAGTCAAGACTGAGAGTCAAGAGGCTCAAATTAAAGGGATTAGTCTGTTCATAGTGTCCTAAACCCCTTATCTCTGCCTCCCACGTGTGATTACATTTCCACGCCGTTATTTATGCCCAGCCCTCGCTCTGACGGACACAAGCAGCTCTGTTCTAATGCGCGTTATTACACACTAATCTGCGCACACCCCTCTCCGAGAGCTGAGCAACAGGTCCAGGTCAGATAAAGAAATAAAAAAATAAATAAAAAGGCAAATAAATAAACATAAAACAACCCTGCCAAAGCACCCGCACCCGTTTGTGTTGACAGAAGGGCTTTACGGCGTGGAGAAAAGCTCCTCAGAGCTCTGCAGGTTGAGGGATTGTAGAAAATGTTTTGTTATTCCCCAAGAAAGGCCACAGAGGAATGCGCCGTGCAAAGCCTCATCCCTCCAAATGATTTGCAGAATTAATTTTGCTCTTGTTGTATTTTTTTTTCCTCAAAAGATCACAGATAACTTTTGTGTGTTTTCATGCACCCAAGCAGCCATTGTTCATTTCTACTCTTCCAGCCTCTCTTTAGTCCCTTAGAATTAAACAGGCTGTTTTGTTAAAGAGCCTGTAACCCTTTTACTTACCAACAGTCAGGAACAGTATGTTTTTTTAGTAATATTCTTATATCCTCCAATCGGGGATGTCTGCTACAGATAGTCTACAGGAACAACACTCCATATCACTTACCTCGTTAATGGGCTGTTTGTGTTGGTTGGGTTATGAAATACTAGGAATTTTAACTATTTTGTGAATGGTGTAGGAATAGCAGAGGTATCATAGCAACCACTTGGTAACAACTTGGTCATGTAACCACCAAGCAATATACTAGCCATGACCTGGAATACAATAGGAGCCACCTAACACTGAATCAACTACCTAAAACACCTTATCCCAGTGGTCACCAACGTGCCCCCAAGTACCACATGAGTAGCCCGCGGACTGGTCCAAAATATAGCTCAACTCATGTTATCCTGTTGCTTTTCTTCTTTAATCACATTTGTAATTATAGCTATTTAAATATGACAATATCTAAAAAAAGTCATTTAAAATATATTTATTATACACAGTTAAGGTAAACTCTAGTATATGAAACTGGTAGCCCTTCATACGGCTCATATAGTTCTCACTTTCAGAAAGGTTGGTGACCCCAGCCTAACCAAGCAAATGTAAAGAAATGTAAAGAACCGGCTGCTGTCTCACATGTACTGCCTGACCTTGGCTGGGACATAGGAAAGTGACAGGAATTTGGACTGCATTGGTAATGCCATAACAACTACTTTCTAACACCCCAGAAATGAACTGAGTTATAACAGCATCCACCTAGCCAAACCCTAGCAACCTCCTAGAACACCACAGGAGCCATTTCGCAACATTCAAGCAAACACTTGAGAAACCATAACAAGTAACATCCTAGGACACTATAGCATCAAACAAGTGAGCAGAACTGTCTCCATTGTAATGCTCCACTTTAGTTGGGTTTTGGGGTAATTCTGGAAATGTTGTCCCTCTGAAATGCCTGTGACAGCCATGGTTGTGAGTTTGGGGGAAAATATTTGTCCTGTCACTCTGTGGGTAGGATGTCTCCTCCCTCGCCTCCATCGCTTGATGTTAGCCAATGCTACTTCCATGTGCCACCTGCTGAGGTTGATTTAGGGGTGGTAGGAACACGTAAGTGTCAAACTGTGGGGTAAGGTCTTATTATTTATCCAATAAGGCCTAAATTAGACACTTCCAATCAGTTTATTCCCTGAATCAAGCATGTACTCCTCATGACCCCTCTTAGGTATTTTATGTGAAAATCCTTCATAATTGTGTTATTGGTTTCAACTAACACTTTGTTATGGTCTCGTTGACCTTGCAAATTGTTGAGCATGAAGCATAATCATATATATTAGTAAATAATTGGCCGCATTTAATTACTATTAGCTCACGGCGACATCAAGTTTAATACCCATTACACTTTAAATCACAAACAATTCAAAATGAGTTCCAAGTTTAACTCTAATTAGATGCTGAAAAGTACTAAATTAGTTTTTCAGCAAGTAAATTTGCATCCTGTATTTGAAAGTGAAGATGATTTCATGTTTGTTTGTTTATTTGTTAGTTAGTTTATTCAATTGATATAGTTTAAAACTGAGAAAATGTGCAATGATATGCACAAGAAAGTCTTAACAAAATGTTAATTTCACATTTTTCCGACTGGTAGTTATGCAGTTATGAGTCATTTTCATATAACAGATATCAAGTTATGTGCAAATAAATGTCAAAATGTATAAACTGTAAGATTTTTACAGTGAAAAGATGCAGAAATGCGAATGTTAGGACCATCCCCAGCATCATTATGTAATTGGAGACATCTCAATTAATGGTCCTGCATTAAATAATGACATGTAAAGAAATATACACAGCTTGAGTGTATCTGATCTTTAGAACAAATAAAAGTGCAATATTTGTATTTGCAATATATTTATAGTAGTTGTGAGCAGCCAATCAGATCCAGCTTTAATAGTACTGACCACAGTCTGGAGGGAACTTTGATGGACTTTCCCTTAAATACATTGCGCCTAACCAGAGAATATATCTAGGGGGTGTTTTGTGTACATATAATATGTCACACCACATTTAATACAGGCTGTGTGAATGTAGAGCTTGGGCTAGAGCTAAATCAGCCCCCCCTTAAACCATGTCCTACTCATATTATCATCTGCAGATAATGCCTTTGATCAATAGGTGTTAACATTTAATCAGCTTTTAGTTATTTGTGGTTGAAAAAATGTTGGTACCAATTAAATTTTAATTTTTAGAATTTCTCCTTTGAAAGTGAGGGAAACCTTAGAACAACTATCCCATTTTTATCAGCCAGGTATGATAGCTTAAATGTTTTCTCTGTAAGTTTCTAGATTTGATAGTGATGTAGGGTGTGTTTTTAGGATTTAAAATTTTATAAACATGCAAATATTTGACTACATCATGTTCGGTGCACGTTCATGTTCCAGTTTCCTCCCTTTCAGTTGAAAGATACTGCAGTGCTAATTGCTCCCCCTTGTGGAGACTTTTGCCTTGCTAAATGTGAGGGAGTGAGTAAATGAGTCATAATTCAGGTTCAGGAGGTATCTCAGACCTAAAAGCTGGTGTGATGATGGGTCCTTCTGTACTGAAGATTCAGTCGAGCCTCTGTTTACATCATGAGCCAGAGACGTGCAGGGCATGTTTTGTTTTATTGAAACAATACAAAACATCCTAATCCAGTCTGCCAGGGCCTCGGAGAGACTTGTACTCGTCTCCAGCGGGACAGGAGAGCAGTGTTATTGCCCCGCCAGCGTGTTTTAGACGGAGCAGAGGTGTAAGCCTCATCCCCAAAACACAGACAGGCCTATTGTAGCGTAATTAATAAGTGAATGGTGTGCAGGTATGGAGCTGTAAGGGAAGGAGATAAGGGAGGAGAACGGAGGTCCCTCAGAGAGAATAAACAATAGAGCTGTGTGTTTACACACACACACACAGCCGAAGGATAGAAACGGAGCACAGTAATGAGGAATGAGAGGAGAAAGCGAGGGAGAGAGAGAGAGAGAAAGAGAGAGGAGGTGGGCAAACAGGGAGGGAATGAAGAGCAAGATACAACAAAATAGTGATAAAAATTGGAAGGCAATGAGAGAGAGAGATAGACATAGAGAGAGAAAGAGAGAGAGAGAAAGAGGAAAAGAGAAGACTTGGGCAAATGGAGACAGAGAGAAATGATAGAAAGAGATATGACAAAGAAGGAGAGAAAGAGAAAGGGTTCGAGAGGTAGAGAGAAATGGAGAGAGGGACAGAGAGAGTGAGATAGAGCAAGAGAAAGAGAGAGAGGGAGAGAGAGCGAGAGAGAAAGAGAGCGAGAGACAGAGAGAGAAAGGGAGAGAGAGAGACAGAGAGGGAGAGCGAGAGGGAGAGAGAGCGAGAGAGAAAGAGAGCGAGAGACAGAGAGAGAAAGGGAGAGCGAGAGACAGAGAGAGAGAGAGAGAGACAGAGAGGGAGAGCGAGCGAGAAAAAGACAGAGAAAGTGAGAGAGGGAGAGAGAGAGAGAGAAAGAAAGAGAGAGAGAGAGAGGAGCTGGTTGTGTTGGACAACCACTCACAGCCCAGCGCTGCCAGCCACTCGACACTAATATGATTTCTGTGATGAGAAATTATTAAATGTGGTGAAGGGTACATTAAATGTCAATTAAAAGTAAATTAAAAGAGCAGGTTGGCACGGCTGGCAGAGAGAGAGAGTGAACGGCAGGCGAAGGATGATGGGGGAGGGGGGGGGGTGGTAATTTATATTTTCAGTAATGATTTGGACCACACGTGATAAAGAGAGAGGCCGGAAATTTGATGTGTGTATCTGTGCAGCTGTCTCGTTTTATAGGGGTTTCTGTTCATTTTTATTTTATTTTTTTACAGCCCTGAATGAAGACGGCGGATCCCAAAGTCGTTGGCTTTAATAGTGGATGTGTATGTGTGGGGAGGGGGGTTGTCTATACATATTCATGAATCGGTATATTTATATTTATTTTTATATTTTTATTTATATATTTGCTTAAATATTTGTGGCTGAATTCTTATTAGTAAATAAAGCTGATTAATAAGAATGAATGCATTTGGCCACTTTATTGGAAACACACTTTTGCTGCAATTTCTACCAAAACAACCAAAATCTTTCAAACTAAAAATGTGAAAAAATAATGGTAGTTTATATATCACTGATAAACGGGACCGCCTTCTCCTTCTACATTTCTTCACATTACATTCTCTTTCTTTAATGCTGATGCCAATTAAGTTTTCATTTTAAAACTTTCTCCTTTGTAAGACTTAGCCCACCTATTCCATTTACACCAGCCAAGTATGATAGATAGAATGTTTTCTAGATTGAATGTCAGTTTCTAGATATGTCACACCACATTTAATACAGGCTGTGTAAATGTACAGCTTGGGCTAGAGCTATATCAGCCCCATTGTAAACCATGTCTTATTCATATTATTACCTACGAATGACGCTTTTGATCAACAGATGTTCACTATAATCAACTTCTAGTTATTTGCGGTTGAATAAATGCTGATGCCAATTAAATTAAAATTTTAAGGTTTTCCGATTTGAAAGTGAGGGAGGGCTTAGCCCAACTATCCCATTTTCACCAGCCAAGTATGGTAGATTAAAAGTTCTATGCTCTAGGTCCATTTCTAGATTTGGTACTGATGAAGGGTGTGTTTTTAGGATTTACAACTTCATAAACATGCAAATATTTGTTTGCATTCTAGAGGTCATGTTCGGTGTAGGTTAATGCCTGTTTCTTTTCTTTCAGTCAAAAGGCAGTGCTAATTGCTCCCCCTTGTGGAGAGTCTTTAGCTTGCTAAATGTGAGGGAGTGAGTGATAATCCAGGTTCAAGAGGTGCTTTACTTCTGAAATAAATAAAAGCTGGTGTGATTATGGATCCTTCAGTCGGTTTACATCGTGAACCAGAGACACGCAGAGCATGATTTTTTAACAAAAAAACCCCCTAAAACATCCTAATCCAGTCTGTTGTGGCCTTGGAGAGGCTCCTACTTATCTCCACCTCTTTATTTGCTGAATTTAACATATTACAAAATAAAAACACAATGAAACATTTGAGTATTTTTCCATTTTACATAGTCCCATGTTTTAAAATAAGAAAATATCGAGCACATGCAAACATGTCTTATTTGAGTGTGTTCTCTGTCAAGGATGTGTCTTTAATCTCAGAATTAAAACAGAGCTTGTGTTTAAGGTGGGAAATATTTTGCATGCACTTGCTCGTAAACTCTCAGAGGGTAAATACTTTCAGAAGGCCGCAGTAAACTTTGAAAGTGGCCTGTAAAACTTGCCCAGTGACTTTTGTCACTTTCACCCATGAATGCACTTTAAAACTCACTCCATTTGTGAATCTGACAACCCTGAGAAGGAGGATGAGCTCATTACTTAGTAAATTCAACACCGTAACTTAGCGATTAACCAGAGGAAAAAAAACCCAAGAATAAATATGTGTGGGGCATAAACCTCCAGAATAAATGCTTAGTGCTGCCCAGGCAGGCTCATACACAGCACAACAGAGATCTTAAGAGATTTGTGATGGAATGAGGCATTTTTCATAAAGCCACTTACATATTTTTTTTAATTTATATATTGTATTTTTATAAATATATAATACATAATAATCCTACTACTGAAAACAATTAATATAAAAAATTATAATATAAAGAAGAAGAAGTTCACGATAAAATTAATTCCTTACATGTAATTTTAATTTAAGGTAAAAAATCTCAAATATTTCTCATATAAATGACATTGATATGCTTCACAGCATGATGAAAACAATTCGAAATAAATTCAGAGCCTTGCAAAAGTATTCCCCCTCCCCACAATATTCCAGGGAAGGCCACCATTTTCCATGTTGTTTTAGGGACTCTTAATTTGAAACGCTGTATCCATTTCGTTCTTGTGTTCTGTCAGAAGTCCCGTGTTTGTCTATGTTGTCTATGTTATTTAGTTATTAGTTCATGCCCTTCATCTGTTTTGAATTTAGAGCCCACTTTTTCCAAGATTGGTCGTTTCTCCACCCCCAAAATATCCCTCATGACACCACCCATGGTTTTTGACCCTTTTGGTAAGAGATCAGCAACAAGTCTACGCTGGTGAAGTGAAATTATTAAATAAAAAAAAAACTGAAAATTGTGCATGTCCATAAGTATTCACTCCCTTAAACAGTTCTTGTGCAACCAATCACCTTCACAAGTGAAGTGAAGTGAAATGAAGTGTGCAATCTGTCAGTATAAACACACCTTTTCCGAAAAGCCTCAAAAGCTGAAACACCTCTAAGCCAGAGAACCACACCATGAAGACCAAGGAGCTCCAAACAAGTCAAATGTCTCCATTTGCTGAGAAGTACGTCAGTGTTGGGTTATAAAAAAACAAATATTAAAATCATTGATGATCCCAAAAGGACCAAAGGACACCGAGAACGAATATAAACAGACTTTCTCCGGACGTCCTTCTCCTGCAAAGGCGGCCTGAGATCCTCCAGTGAGTTTTAGAGCTACAGGAGCTGCAGACTGTCACTGACAAATGACTCGGGCCGCTTTTCTATTAAGACAAAGCCGCCAAACTCCGGAGAACAAAAACAGCTGAGCAGGAAAGAGCTGTAAGAGCGGAGTGGCGGAAACTCCGGATAAATATTCCACGCTCTCCGCCTGCTGCGGACTCCGGGCTCCGAAAGTGCCCTCTGAAATCACGTCGAGGTTCAGTGGTGGTAATAACTCCTTTTCACATAATCATACACTCCTTTACAACCCTTTAACTGCACCTGACCCGTGACTGACTGGACCCCGATCAGCGCTGCTGTTTTGAATGGGATCCTGAACTCAATATTCTCTAAAACTAGAGGCTCTGAATAGTGTGAATGTGATCTAAAACCTTGTGAATTTATACAGGTATAACTCAGCTATGCCCATATAACACTAACAACAAATAAGATGAACTATTAACATAAATTCATTAAATTATCAAATAGTTAGACAATGTAGTATTTATATTTATTTAATAAGGAGTAAGAGTATATATTAAAAGTAGTATAATTCGTTCATAGATTGTTGGATCAGTCTTTGAATTTTCCTCTACAGATTTTTCATAGGATATCTGGTCAAACAAAATGGATTATTATGTTATTATAATAAAACATAGTTATAAAAGCGAAACATGCATTGAAATGTAACCTGAACTGCTCCTTTAATGACGATGCAAACATAAAATAAGTACAATTTTTTGTTTAAAACAAATCTAAAATTAAAAGCAAAGCAACTCAAACAAGGAAAACAAGCTAAAGGTAAAATATGAAAATTAAATTAGTATTCTTTTTAAGTTATAAGTATAGAAACAATTCAGCAGATTTACATATGTACAATGTGCAAGTGGGATGTTACTACATCATGCTTGTTCTCGAATAGGCAAGGAAAATAACATAACGTTACGTTAAAAACTTTACAGGTTTAACTTGGACAGCACCGCTCATACAAAGGAATGTTACTTTTTTTTACCGTATATAAGGAGCTGTTTTACAGTTTTACATCATATATGTCAGGCCTGGCTGGCCGTGGTATGGTAAATATTATGTACATTATGTCTGTGTGGGACTTTAATTTTGACAGGGCTCACTGGGAGTGTTAGAAATGAGTCACAGCTGGGTTGTGTTTATGTTAGGGGATTGTGTTCAGTTATTGGGAGGGTTTGAGTGCTGTTTCCTTTAAAAGGCTCTTTAGTTCATTTGTCAAGTGTCAGTCAATCTGCAGACTTTGTTTCTCCTTTTTCCTTTGTGTTTAAATTATACTCTGGCCATTGTACTTTTGTTTTGTTTTGGAATTGAGGAAATAAAATTACTAAAGCATCAACGCCTGCCAACATGCCTGCTTTCATTATGGGAGAAGGAGAAAGAGTGACAGTATATATGCTGTTTAACGGTTTTAGACCATATATAAGAACTGTTCTACCATTTTATACAATATATAAGTGCTGTTTTACGGTTTAATAGCGTATATAAAAGTTGTTGTAACATTTTATATCATATATATAAGAAGCTGTTTTAAAAATTTAACCTGTATATAAGAGCTGTTTCACCATTTAATACCACATCATTTTACATCGTGTATATATAAGTAGCTGTTTTACCATTTTATTTCGCATAGAAGGAGCTGTTTTACTGTTTTATACTGTATACAAGCTGTTATCATTTTATACCATATATAAGAGCTTTTTTACCATTTTATACCAAATATAAGAGTTGTTTTACCATTTTATACCATATTAGGAGCTGTTTTACCATTTTGTACCATATATATGGAGCTGTTTTGCCGTTTAACACCTTATATAAGAGATGTTTATAATTTTACACTGCATATAAGAGCTGTTTTATCATTTTATATTGTATAAAAGAACATTTTTACTATTTTATACCAAATATAAGAGTTGTTTTACCATTTTATACCATATAAGGAGCTGTTTTACCATTATATACCATATAAAAGGAGCAGTTTTACTGTTTAATACCTTACTTTATATAATACCTTTATCATTTTATACTGTATATTAGGAGCTGTTTTATCATTTTATACCGTATATAAGCTATTTTACAATTTTATTCCGAATATAAGGAGCTGTTTTTCCTTTTTATACCATATTTATCAGTTGTTTTTCCATTTTATATCGTACATAAGAGCTGTTTTTGTCGCAGTACTGGCCTGCGACCACCAGAGGTCACTGCGCGACCATGAACTTGCCCTCCAGGAACACACCCCTCAC
>JBBKCR010000001.1:42670556-42682555 GCA_037577295.1 Ladigesia roloffi | reverse complement strand
TCCTCTTTCTCTTTCTGCTGCTCTACCTCTGCCTCCTCCATCTCCCTCCCCTCCTCCTCCGCCTCCTCTCGCTCCTCCTCCCCTGCCTCTTCCTCCTCCTCCTCCTCCTCCTCCTCCTCCATCTCCACATCGTGTCGGTTACCTGTCACCCTTACTCTCTGCTTACCCTCCTCCTCTCCATCTTCCTTCTTCGGCCCCCCGGCCCGCGCCGCGTCCTCCACGCCCCTCTCCGCCCCCCGCTGGGGCGGACGCCGCGGCCGAGCCTCCATCTTGTTCAGGTGCTCGGCGAAAGCCTCGCGTCTCTCCTCAAACGCGCCTGCAAAACACGGACACGCGTTAACGCTCTACACAACCAGAAGTCAACGTAAGGCAAGAGGAGACAAACCTTTATTACTCCCACAAGCAGGAAATTACATTAGAAACGGCAGAAAATGGACAGAACTGATTTAAGAACAGCAAAATTGTAAAAAAAAACTGAACATAAAAAATTTTCAATAATGTAAAGTAGAAAATATAGAAATTCTCAATATACAGTCTAAGGACGAACAGTTTTAAATGTAGTTTGTATAGCTGTATTGTACAAACACACGTTTATGTAAAATGTAAACAGACTAAATTGCATATTTTGTATAAAATACATAGTAGCTTCATGTAAACATTCCACATACTGTAAACAGACACATTACACATTCAACACTTCTCCCCTTGAATCAAGGGCTGCTCTGAAATAACATTCAAAATGTTCAAATAACTAGAAATAAACTTTTAAACTGTGTAAATTCACACAGAGGGACTTTCATCCCCCAAACACGTTCAGGCAAATTGCCACAATGCCTTTCCAGGAAAATGGAAATCCAATGGCACAAAGTTTCCAAATACCAAACGGCTTATTTGGATAAATTGCTATTTTCCAAGATTTGCCGGTAATTTTTGAACAAATTTGCAACTGATTTATTTTGTAGTCCTATCATGTATAGAATTTCCCTCAAATTCAGCCAGCAGAGGACAAGAAATAAAGAAGGGGTTTTCATGATCCATACTCAAATGTCTCTAAAAGATGCTCTTGCACAAATACCTGGTCAAAACCTTTACCTCAACACTCAAACTATTATTACATGCGTAATTAACTATTATCCAGACCAAACATCCAAACACCCGAGGTACCCTACTTGTGTTTGAGGGTCATGTGTGTTGATTAGATCTCAATTTTTACAGCTTAATATAAAAACACTCAATGTAATAAGAGTCCGAGCAATGATTAAAAATCAATAAAAACGAAAAAAGAACACTGCTCAGATCTCTCTGGGGCAGCTGGTGATTAGAATACCTGCCTCTGAAACAAGAGGTCATGGGTTCGAATCCTAGTTTCAGCATACCACCACTGGGTTAATGAGCAAACCAAGCTGCCTCAGCAGGACTGCCCCCTGTAGGTAGGGAACTGAGTAAAAAGCATCTGCTATAAATGCCGTAAACATAGAGGTTAGGGAGGTTCCCTGCAGTCAGAAGACTGTGGGTTCGAATCCTAACATTCTATATCGGTCTACCTCTAGTCCTCACTGACCTTCACAGAATATAAACAAGTGACGAATCAAACAGAACCGCCATCTTACCGTTCATTTTTTTCTGAGACTCCTCCAGGAGCTTCTGAGTGGCTGAGCACATGCGACCAGGCAGGTAGAAGATGGGCGGCTTGGTCTTGGTGCGAATGAACTTTATGATCTTTGCGTTGTGTGCGTTCCACTCTTCTTGCTAGAACACGGGGAAAAAGCTGGTGTTAGTTTTAATGGCGGCGAGATTACCGCGCGTGGAGATGGCGAGGAGACAGATGCTCACCAGCTGAGCAAGCTCCACTTTATGCTCCAGAAGCCTGAGCTCCGTCTGCTTGGTTCGTCTCTCCTCGAACAGCTCGCGCCTCTCGCTCTCCACCTTCTTTCGCTCTTGCTCTGCCTGGACTTCAAGCTTCTGCTCGATTTCCTGCCGTCTTTTCAGCTGGAAGTGTTCAGAACAAACGAGAGGCTCTTAGGGTGCGCTCACATACGCTGTTCGGTTCATTTGGTCCAGACCAAAGGCAAACTCATGTGATTCAACCGAACTAAACAAGGCATGTGTGAAAGCACCCTTAATCCGTGTTCTGCTAGACTAAAGCGGAGTTTGAATTGAAAAACAACAGGCTTTTCTCTGAGGGCTCGTCCAACATTTCTCAATTATTATTGTGAATCAAGAGGTTGAGGTTGGTAGGCGTAAGTGGGTGTGTCTGAGCTATCTAGAGGCACCACTGAGGTACACTTAAGCAAGGTACCTTCCCCACACACTGCTCCCCAGGCGCTGTGTTCTTGGGTGAATGGGCTTAATGTGTTAAGAGTCAAATGGGTTGAATTAGAAAAAATAATTTAACTGTGTGATATGTTTACAAATGACAAATGGTTACTTTATTTTACACTGTGTGGACGATCCAATTTTTCAGAGTTTCAGACACTACAGAGACCCAAAACACCCCAAACACATGGCGTGTGGATGCTGACCTACCCTCTCTGTGGACACGGTGGACTCCTGCTTAAACTTCTGCAGCGTTCCCATCAACAGCCCGAACATGCGCCGGTTCCTGAGAACAGAACCGAGAGACAGAGACCTTTACCGTCAGGGCTGAACACAACACTGCTACAGGAACATGTGCTGGAGCCTCCAGACACTCACAAAACTCTTCTGTTGCACTGGAGTGCAGCTATAATTATGCTTTTTTTACTCAGGCTTTAATCGTATATATATATTTTAGTTACGGTTAAATTATTTTACAGCATATCATCTATGTCTGGGTAAAATCTCGTAACTCCACTTTTGGTCTTTGCTGTTTGGTTTCATAAATCAATATTATTGATCGGTCTTCATGTCAACCTGCAAAATGTGGAAATTATTAGCCAATGAAAAGTGTTAAAAATAGTTATACTGGATTTGATGACCCAGTATTCATTTATTTCGAATATACTTTTTTTTTACAGTCTCCTGAAAAATAAAAATTTTGGACATAAACATACCCATAAATGTACAAACACACACACACACACACACACACATTATAAAAAGCAGGGTTTTTTTTACCATTTATTATTCAATACAAGCCAACAACTTAGGCTACAATGGTCATGAAATGTGTATCACTAGTTGAACCAAACCTATGAATTAGGTTACCGTATATGACAGTTGTAATTTTTATACATTTCCTTGTTTCTCAAAACACCCAGCCATCATTATCATCGCTATTTCCAGCCCTCCACCCATCTGGACGTCTGGATGGAGAAGCTAATGCTATGGCTACTTCCAGTCCAAATTTGTCCCTCTCTTGCTGCCTCTAGCTTGTCCATCAACTCTCTTACAGACTCTACGAGCACGTTCACCACTGCCACCCACTTTCCTGATGGGCAAATTGTTTAAATAAACGTGTTTGTGCTTCATGATCCCTGTCAGCAAATATTCCCCTTCAGAGTCATAATCGGCAAAAAACACTCAAGACATCATGGAACAACTTATTAGCCATTAATATTTAGTCTCACTGTGTTCTTATTGTAAATGGGTGGGATGACAAATCTCTACTTAACCCGACTTGACTTGAAAACCAGAGAGAATGCTTAAGCGAACACTTAAGTGGTGTTACCTCTGTTTCCCCTTCTCATCCATGGTCTGATCCTGGATAAGGTCTCGGCGCGTGCGTTCTTTGGAGGTAGCAACAACTGATGACTGCAACGCCGGCTGGGAACCAGAAAAGGAGCGGTTTCATTAATCTGACTTACTCAACACAAGTTACGTTTGTTGAAAAGTACCAACAAGAAAACAGCTCAAATGTGTTTGTGACCTGAAGTGAAACGTAAAGGCCCATAATAAAACTTAAAAACATAAATAATAAACAGCAACAACAGGAATAGTATATCTGGAGGCACTTCTTTTGGTTTTATTTTTCCTTTTCCTCATGTGACAGATGGTCTATAAAACCAAAGACATAAAAAGAAGAATGAAAAAGCCAAAAAGAAAAATGACCGCAGCTCTAAAAAGCCACTTTGCCCCCTAAAGCTGTGCTGCAGCGTCTCTAGACCGAGACTTTCCAGTTTAAAGTCCGTGAAAATAACCTTCTGGTGACGCTCCTAAAAGGCGGACTTGAATTTTCAGCTACTTTGGGGTGGAAATGCTTTCGGACTGATTCCTCAACTTATTTTAATGTTCTGGTTAGTTCCTCAACTTTATCAAAGAAAAACTTGGAAAATCCAGTTGAGGAAGGTCGACTTCAGTAAAACTGTCAGGACCTGATGAACACGGTGAGACTCCTGTGGTTGGGATGTGCTGTTGTGATGCATTTTGGGAGTTTTTAGGCACAAATCTAAAAAAAAAAAACTCATGCATGGAGTTAAAGTGACGGGGATGCGGGGGGCAATGCTACAGAAATGACTAAATAAAACAATCACACATTAAATGTGGACACACTAACGGTGGCGTGTCCCTCTATATGCCGAGTCCAATTTATAACAACGTAATAACAGTGATACTAAATACTAAAACTCCTTTTAACCCCTAAAACTGACAAATCAAACCAAAACTCCAGAAAATTTAAACAATCTAATTCACAACCCTATACTCTGGAAGCCATATATCGTGTCAGATATTCATTATTTCAATATTTCCAAGATTTGTTTTTCAATATCTGACGAAATATTCACAGTAAACATAGTGACGGACACTAAAACTCCTCTGCATCTGCAACTGAAACTAATCCCTAACAGTAAATCAAATCAGGAAAAATTAAAATAAACTAATTTATCTCTTCTCTGATTTCTATTTAATACCCAAAAGATAAAACAGAAAAGCCTGTTAATGACATTAGGTGGAAAGTAAAGGAAAACGACTCAGAGGGGAGATTAAGTGAGAGATTTATCCCGTTATGTTTAAGATCCAAGATCTAGAATGAGGAATAACACTATCAGGCAGCACAGGTTGTATGTTGGTGCAGCTATTAATCGAGCTCATGACGTTTGATGGCATGATTTAAATATTTGCTCACTTTTTTGACATCATCATCCTCCTCAGCGTCGCTGTCATGCCGTGAATCTCTCCTGGCTCGCTGATCCCCCGCCAGCCTGGAAAAGAAAAGGGTTCAAAAGGATTTAATAACCTACATTAGGGAAACGAACACCAACAAACACTAACATCTCTCACTCATCAATCTATAACTCCTCCCCCATCACACCTTCACTCATCTGACAAAACACTGTTTGAATTAACTAGTAAAATACTTCAGAAATTATTTTATTTCAAGTATTTTTTTGTCATTTTCTACTCACTTTTTACTCGCTTTTACAATTTTATTTAGTTCTTGTCTCTGTGGTGTTAATTTCGTAGTTTTCATAAATCTTTGGTATACCTCAGAAGCGCCCCTTCGATGTCCCTCTGTTTGGCTGGGGGTCCTCCGCCGCCATCGGAGAGTCCACGCCTTTACACAAGAATGGGACAAATAAATTTCACCGCAAACCACACACACACACGTGTGTATTTTTTTCAGGTTTAGAGAGCAAAGATTTACCTCAGCAAATTGATGCCTCGCCCCCTACCTCCACCTGGGCCTGGGATGGACAAACGCCTGGTCTGACCGGGTCTGAAAGAAAACACACACAGTAAACACCCAGTTCCATGAACCGATTCAGAGTGAGTTTGTTAAGTTGGGTAAACTATTGGCTTGTTTAGGACAAACCTAGTGATCCAGATCCCACATTTAATAATATACTGTACAGCCTCTGGACTACCATTAACAAGACAATATTTAAAAAGCTTAACATGTTTAACCTGCTTGTTTCAAAAACGTATATCCCAGTTAGCTATGATCTTAGTAGTTCACGCTACTTTATATGATTCTATAATAATAGGATTGATCGGTCAAACCAGTCTGTTTCATGAGAGTAAAGTGAAATGACACAACAGCACACTGTGTGAACAGCAAGAAATAATTCCTCTGTATTTAACACATTCACCAACAAAAGCCATGAGCAGCTAGGAACACAAGAGCCCAAGGAGCAGTGTGTGTACTTTGCTCAAGGACACCTCAGTAGTACTACTAGCAGTCCTGAGATTTGAACCGATGACCTTCTGATCTCAGACGCAACTCGCTAACCAACAACCACAATGGATATGGATTTGTTTTAACAGAATCAGTTCTGACTGAGATATTACTGATTTGGTTGAACTGCTTGGGAAACCCAAAGGTTTTTTTTAAATCTCAGTCAGTGATCATTACAGACCCTGTTCGGCTAAACATTATTCTTTGACATTTAAAATGGAACCAAGAAAAATTCATTATTCACTTACATTAGGAACAAAATAATAAATTTGTGTGGCTTATATGTAACTTTTCAAAAAAAGTTTCAAAAAAGCTACAAATTTATTAGTCGCAACAGCTAAGAATTTAAATTTTTTAATTAAAAAAAATGTCCTTTATAACATTTTCAGAATTTTTTATGCTAAAACATGTCACGATAATGACGCTCAATTACACTAAAAGGTATCATAATCACAACATGTGTAAGTAGCAGTGTTTTGTAGTATTTGACTACTGTAAATAAGTTAGAGAGTGCATTTTCGTGCAAGTTATCTGGAGAGATAATTGGATAATATAAGCAGGTTGGCTACCTACAATGCTAGATCCAGGAGCTAGTTCTTTGACAAAGATGTATTAGCTCTAAAATGAATAGAATATAAAATAAGCGTTCTCCACAGTCCCTGGGGGTACAAAGTAGAACCCGAGTTGTCCACAACCCAAACGAGGCCTACATGCTTGTTAGCTTAGCCACCGTGGACCATGTTTAGCATTAGCTTAACAGATATATGAGGTAAATTTAAAGCAGAGAAACAACAGCCTGCCCCGCAGCCGTACCGTAACTCGTTTGGGTCTCTCCCGGTTAGCTTTCGGATGTTCTCGTCCACGCTCTTCAGGCCCTCCTTGGCCTTTTCCAGCTGATCCTGCAGGTTCCGCACCGCCACCGCCATGTCTCCGTCAGTCGTCCGCGCTCAGACCAACCCACACCTGACTGACAGAAGTTCTGACCAACCGACGACAAGGAGCACAGCAACGTAACACCAATAAGCCCCGCCCTTGACAGCAACCTGAGCCAATAGCCTTCATCAACGCAGCGATTCGGGGCGGGCGTGAAAAGAGATTCAACAGGACCCACAGAAGAATTCGGGGGGTTTTATTATTTACGTATTATTATTAATGTTTTGGCGAAAAATTGACAAATACATTTTTGTCATGAATAAAATTCATTTGCGGGAAGAACATTTGGAGTAAATATTTTCATGTTTCTGAAGTGTTTGGGGGGAAATAGTGGATTTTTAACGGACAAAGGATACATTTTCGGGATGAAAATCGTTTTTTTATCGTTTCCATAGGAAAGTTTGTTGTTTTTTATTTTTCAAATTAAAGGACAATTGTTTATTTCTCATTGGTGAAAATCATACCCGATAAGTTCCGGATATTAGATAGACTGACTCTTCTGACTGACAGCAGCGCTCGCCAACCCGCATAGAGAGTCATCGTGACGACACCAACGACGCAGCCATCGACCGCAACCCGAGCCAATGGCTTTTTCATCGTAAAGTATTTTTTTGGCAATATCAGATTTGACAGAGCACTCAAGCAGAAAAATACAAAGTAAAATAAATGTCTTTATTTAAATTAAACACATTTCCATAAAATGTGTTTGCTACCTTGACTTATAAATCCATAACTAACCTGAATCAGGGATATTGTTTATCCTCACTGTAGCTGTTGTTAATCCTACTGAACCATGTCTTGTCTTGTCTAGTTTAGTTGTTATTGTCCTTGTGATCTTTTTCTGGTCTCTTTGTCCTGATTGCATTAATGGTCTTGGGTTCTGTTGTTATGTCCTGTGTTGCACCATGGTCCTGGAGGAATGTTGTTTGGTTTTTATCATGTACTGTGTGTATAAGGCAGAGAAGACTAAATAAAACCTTCTTTAATAGTGTGTGTGTTATTCAAGGAAATAAATGGAACTGAAGGCCCAGTTTTTATGGGGCCCCACATATACATTTGGGAATCTTTTGGTTTATTTATCTCTCTAATAAATCTTGACAATGATGAATATTATCAGAATCGCAGCACAAAATCGGAAAGCTCAATGTAAAATAGACACAAACAGTCCAAAATCCTTTCTCTGCATTTAACCCATATAACTCATTCACCACTGAAGCAGGGCCAGCCACGAATTAGGGGCGCTGGGGAACAGTTCCATGCTCTAAGGAACCTCAGTGGCTCCACTAGCAGGGATTTGAACCCATTAACTTCTGATCTCAGGGCACACTCCCTAACCACCAGGTCACCAGCTGCCACTCTAAGAGCTGGTCTGAGGAAGACATTTCTGTTCCCACTGAGAGTCACCTGATGAAAACAGGTTTAAGTCTGGGTCAGGGCACCACTGTGGAACATGTTCTACCAGATAGAGCCCAGCATTGGGAGCGGGATCCCGCGGGTCCTGCGGGACCCAAAGCAAATCTGGCGGGATTAGGCGGGGTTTAGGTTGCTGCGGGCGGGAGCAACAGAGAAAAAAAAATAGATAGCGGGGCCCAAAAATGTTTCCCTAGCAGGATGTAAGATGCAGCTGATGTTGGTAATAAAATTGCGAAGGGAGAATATAGAACTTAACTAAAATTGTGGAAATCTGAAATATGGAAAAACTTTAAAATTGTAACAAACAAAGAGGGTAAAGAGCTGGACTTTGTGTGTTGTGTGAAGTGCAGAAAAGCCCTTATGTACAACGGGCACAAATCTCACACGCATCTCACGCGCGCACAGGCAGGAATCGTCAGAAATGTAGCGGGAGCAGGCAGTATAAATAGTCCAACGCACGGCTCTACTACCAGGTCTTCAGCAGCTGTAGAGGACCAGAAGTGTTTTTGTAGATGTTGGCTGTAACAGGTGGTCCAGGGACGTTGAGACTCTAGAACAGCGTCTTCAGCCTGGGCCTGGATGGGTCCTTATGGCCGTCATCGCCATTAAACCAGAGGGGGGGCGTGTGCTCCTCATGTATCATAATTATTGGTTTGGACCCCCCCCACACATTTACCATAAATACTGAGTTCCCCCAGCGCTGCTGAATGTTTAATCTTTGGTGAAAGAATCCACTCCACTAAACTGATAGAAGAACACACACCACTGGATATCCCAGCAGCCTGTCTCTGCACTGACCATTCTCTTCACCAGAGCGGATTTCCAGTGGTGTGTGTTCTTCTATCCATTAAGTGGAGTGGATTCTTTCAACAAAGATTCAAGATTCAAGATTCAACAGGGGTTTCCAAACACCCCCGCCCCCTAAAAGGACCAGACAACGCAACAACCCCGGGCCAATGCGTCCTCATTATATTATAAATAGGGATGCACCGAAAGGATTTTTTTGGGCCGAAACCAAAAATGGGGAAACACCCTGGCCCCAACCCGAAACTGAAAAAAATTCTTATTAAATAAATAATAAGATATATATTTAGCATTCAGACAATGCGCAATGTCAAGTAATATTTGAAATAAAATATTTGATATTGGTCACCTTAGCCCCAATCATGAATAACCTAAAAGCAAGAAAGCTGAATTATTATACATTTAAATCTCTTCTCTCATAGAGCTAGTGAATGCAACTTTTATATTCTGACATGCCTGACAATACCACATTTAGGACAAGTGCTGGTGAAAGATAAACTGCATTCTCTGTAGGCTTACAACAAAATAATGCATCAAAACAACGACTGAAATATATCAACTGTAATTACTGAAATCCACTGGGCGAGAGTCGGAACTGTGAGATCCTGATCACACGGCAAGCCCTAACTACTAGACCACCAACGGCGATTGGGAGGTTTAATTTTATCTGATAAATGAACCCCAACGTTGAGACATTAGAAATACAGAAATGCAGGAACACAGCAGACACCCTGACTCTAATCCAATCAGATGCAGGATTTTCCCGAATAAATGTTTTTAAAAAGTATTTGTCTCAATACGGTATTCGTAAAATAAAACGCTTATTTGTGCCTTCCCGAATACCGTATTTGGCTCCATCCCTAGTATAAATACACAAATACATATATGCACACATACATATGTATAAAGGCATTAAAACAAAAATCGACTAGAAAACTATAAAGGCATGAGTCGATGGCCCCTGAGAGAAGTTGACTAGTTGTGTGTTTTTCTCTCTCTGCCCTCGCTTGTGGACGTATTGCAGTCTCTGCCTCTGATTGGCTGACGCTGACACGCGTGCCTTGGTTTAACCAATTACTACAGTCCCTTCATAAAAGGGGCGGGACTGTTGGCAGTAGAGTGCAATCTAAACACGGCAGCAGAGAACCAAGACACACAAGTGTAAAAACACACATTTTTAATTGTGTTATTTGAATTCAGGATCAAAGTTGTTACTTGTGATATAAACCATTATTTAAAATAATAACTTATTATTTTGTGATAATGATAAAATTAATGTATTGCTATTTCTGATATACACCATAATTTGTTTATACCTTTATACCAGCATAGTTTTTCATAATAACTAACATTCTGCTGAACTCTTCTCAACCAATCAGATTGCAGCATTGGCACTAAAAGCTGTATGAAACACTTTAATCTTACATAGCAGCAGAAGTGCATGAACAACGAACTCCTGTAACAGCGAAAAGGCAAATGAAAAATACAGACAGGGCGACAGTGTGAGTGGAAATCTGTGGTTTAAGAGTTTATTGCGGTTCTCCCGTCCATCTGGGGACAACGTGGCTCTGGGTGATGGAGCGACTTTTAACACCCAAAGAAATTTGGAGCATCTGAATCCCAAAAACCAAGAGGAAACATATCAGAGTGTGTAGAAAACAGAACCTCTCCTGTCATCTTAACCAGCTCCTCTCACTCTTTATCAGCCAAATCATTCTGCTCAAAATACCTGAGAGAGAGAGAGACAGAAAGAAAATGAGAGAGAGAGAAAGAGAAAGAGAGAGAGAGAAAAAGAGAGAAAAAAAGAGAGAATGAAAGAGAGAGAGAAAGAGAAAGAGAGAAAAAGGGAGAGAATGAAAAAGAGAGAGAGAAAGAGAGAGAAAAAGAAAGAGAAGGAGAGTAAGAGAGAGAGAAAGAGAGAAGACAGGTTAAACACACACTATTTATTTTGTTTCTGGAGGACGTTCTGGAGAAGTTAGGTTCCTCCCTACCTGGCGACGATACAGATGATCAGGTTCAGCGCCGACAGCCTCTCGTCTTCTCTGTCCTCCTGGAAGAAACGGAACCTTTAGTGACTGAATTACCATAAACTCCGGACTACAGAGCTCACCTGATTAAATGGCTGTAATCTGAGATCTGGCATCGGGCTCTCCTCGAACCCGCCGGGTCGATATTTCCTGCCACTGTCCTCGGACCGGGATTCAGCATTAAAACGGCCCACTTATTAAAAAAATTTCGGGACGAAAATTACACTTAATATGTCGGGCTGGGCCGGGCTGAGCCAGGACATGAGGTGCTTGGGTCGGGTTTCATTATTTGGTCCTGATCTAAGCTCCGGTTACGTGGCGAAATATTTTGGGTGACAAGGAAAAAAAACATGCATTAGCCGCACAGTATTTTAAACTGCACTGTTCAACCTTTGAGAAAATAGTAGTGGCTTATAATCCATAATTTATGATAATTAACCGAGAACGGGGCTAGAAAAGCGGAAAAAAACACAAATTAAACTCCTTAACGGATCTCTAAAGCGCAGGCCGTAAAAAAGACAGGTGACCGTTTGTTGTGGTATTGTTATGGTACAACTGTGTGCAGTGGTGTGTTCACATGTGACCGATTGATCACTTTCACTTTTAGATATTCCGCCTCCCCCTCCCCTCTCATCACACGTTTAAGTTCAGGAGGAGATTCTGACGTTATTTGTATAAATACAAATACGAATACAAATATTTTTCCCTTTTAATAAATATAAAAACAG
>JBBKCR010000001.1:42645764-42665873 GCA_037577295.1 Ladigesia roloffi | reverse complement strand
CATTAGTTACAGAGACAGTCTTACAGTCATTAGTTACAGGGACAGTCTTACAGTCATTAGTTACAGGGACAGTCTTATAGTCATTAGTTACAGGGATAGGAACACCTGTATGACTAAATGGTTCATCAATTCTGGCCAGAACCCGAAGAGGCACTCGGTGTTGAGTCTTAAACACAGCACAAACGTTTCAGACTTCTATGAAACTTCTTCTCCCTTCGCATCACTTTGAGTGTAAATTAAAACCTCATGAAAATGGAGCACCACCCAGTGCTCCTCTCCCACACTCAGAACGCTCAGATTACTCCGACACTGACGTCGATCCTCCCGATGCCGCCCGGCCTGCTCCACCGCTTTGTTTTGCCTGTATTTTTTAGGCGTGGCTCTGTACTGTATATCTTGGAGCAGGTTTGACGGGATTAGTGCTGGTGCAGCCCTGATGACGCGGTAAGAGCGTTTTAATATGAATCATATGTAAGTACTAAATACTATATTTCAGTTTTTACACTGAAATATATGTGCAGAACTTCATAACTTTGGGAGAAATGCGCGGTCCAGCTGGTTTATAAAGTCATAAAGGAGCTGAAGTGTGGAGTCAGACGAGAAAGATATACAAGAACAGCCAGTCTTGTATACATATGTCTCCTTTAACATGTTTAAGTGTGTGTGTGTGTGTGTGTGTGTGTGTGTGTGAAGTCCTTGTGACTGAAATTCCATTTGGAGGAAAACATTATTTTCCTTTTTCCGCAAACTCACCGCAGGGTCGTTTGTTTAAGCTCAAATCCCAGATCTATTCTATTGCTCTCCGCTGGAGATACGAGGTTAAGGTAAATGGAAACCTATGGGCAGATGTTGATAGACAAAGTTCCAGAGAGCGCTTTAAAAAAAAAACAATAATAACTTTAGAAGAACCACTCTGGTTTCTCCAAAAGCTTGAAGTGGAGGAGCGTTCAGAGACCTGCTCCTGTGAAAGAGACGTTTGAGCATAAATCTTCTCAAAAACTGTAAGGAACCATTCAAATGAGGTGAGATTATTCAAATATACTTTAAATGAACTTAAATATCATTAAAATGTTACCCGTAACCTCCCTTACACACCTACTGCTTATACAAACGCTGATCACACAACGGACAAGACAAAACTATGTTGTTCATTGTCTTTAGTCTTTGATTCACTCACCTCACTTCTTATCTGACAATATTTCGGGTTTGAGTCGTTCATCACCTGACAGCCCGATTAGCGAACCAATGCAGCCTGAGCCGAAAAGAGGATTGATTAGTTCACCTTTCGAGTCTTTAGAGTCTCGAGTCTTTCCATGCATGTGTGTGTGGACCCCCTGAAATAGTGGCCAATTCTTGCTCTGCCACTTCCTCGAAGTTTGAACCCCAGAATCTCAGTTGGTTTAAATCTGGGAACTCTGGAGGCACATTGTGATATTTGTAATGTTCCTCAAATGGTTCCTGAACAGTGTTTAGATCATTCTGCTGAAAGAAGAACTGCCAGCGCCTCCATGAAGGAGGAACCTAGTCTGTAGGAGTCAAAGTTCTCCAGCAGAACGCCACCCTGAGCATCACACTGCCTCCACAACTCCTTCAGCAATTAGGGATGGGTACCGAAACCCGTTTCTTACTCAGCCCCGGTGCCTAATATAAAAGAATGAGGTAACGATAAGGCTTAACAGCAACAGTTCTGCTGTTGGTACTGAAAAAAATAAAAAAAGGAGGAGAGAGCTCTCGCTTATGGAGTGACGATGGTGAAGCGAGCCAAATGATCGAAAGTCCGGCTACATTTCACCCGTGTGGACTCGGACACTCACCGCAACAAATGCAACAAAAATTTAGCTTGTAAAGGCGGAAACACGAGAAATTGATCAAAACATCCAACCAAGGGCTCTGATTTAGTGTAAATAATTGTATAAACACACATACAGTCTACATCCAGGCTTTTTTGAATTACATAAGGTATTTTGTGCAGTAGCCTAACAAATATTAAACATTAAAATGACTTGTACTGCTATAGTGCTGCATTTACAAATAATAATAATAAAGGTAAATAAAAATAAACTAAGAAATTATAAAGCAGAGCTCACCTAAAAGATCATTTGTGCTGAGACCAACGTTTTTAGATTTGGGTTAGAATTAGAGTTAAAATTTCGGTATTCTGTTCTCAATTAGTTTTTAATTATAAACACAATGGAAGTACCGATAAGAGTACCGATAAAGTACCGAATCGATAAGCGGTATCGATAGAAGTAGTAATACCATTAAAACCTTAACGATATCCATCCCTAGGTGTAATAGAGGGCCAGCAAGCATAAACTGCATATCTGAGGTTCTGGCAGAGTGTCAGAAGGGATTCGAGACAGAATGAAACTTTAGATCTGCTACTTTCGAGTCACTGAGGTGAACTTGTGCTTTTGATTGTTGTCTTGCTTCTTGGTAGCATTTATGATCAGATCCCAATTTTTTGATGGAGCCCAGAAATAATGGATCGGCTGTCAGTCAATTAATGTGAGTTCCTGAAGCAGCCATTGCTCTACCACCACCATGCTTTACTCCTGGTATGGTGCTCTTAATGTGGATTGCTGTGATGTAAAGGGAAGCCAGCCAATCCCAGTATAGATAAATGGCTTGAAGGACACAATGGTGATGTTTAGTGAAAGTTAGATGAGGTTTAAATGCTCATTTCTCCAATTTTATTTTGTTTGCCTTTACTAAGTGTATATGAGTACGAGTGTTTTATGCACAGTGGTGGTTTTCATAACCTTTACCATCACTGCTGGGTTCAGAGTGGTCCAGGATCCAAAATCACCTTCTCTTTGGTCAGAGCCCCCAAAAGAAGGTCTAGAGGAGTAAACACACTGTGGATCAGAAGATGAGCTCCACTTACTGACTCTACACTGGTGACACTAGAGTGTATATGTACAGATTTACACATAAACCACACCCAAGCACACATTTCCGACGTTTTGTTTATGCGTTCCAGAACGCCTCAGGACTCCGAAGTTCAACTCTGCTTAAACTCTCTCGAACTATCAACCAATTAAGAAGATAATCACCGTCACAAAAAGTGTCAGAGCCGAAACTCATTAGAGTTTTTGGCTAATTTTAGACGAGCAAATTCATGACAGCAATTGTCAGGAGACGGACTGACCCAAACTATGATGTCCTGTTTCTCCGCACTAGTTCAGAAAAGTCCATCATTCATAACTCGCTCTGTTTCTGATTACAGCGTGTATTAATACCCTGATTTAGAAGCAAGTACATTCAGGCTATATATATATATATTAGGGGTGTGCAGAGCGGCCACTACTTGTGTTTGTATTTGTTAAAAGGGAAAAAAATTCATATTTGTATTTGTATTCGAGTAAAATTCATAATGCAGCATGCAAACAATGTCAGAATCCTCCTGGGGGGCGGGGGATGGGGGATCCGAATACAAATACAAATACATTCGTAAAAAGAACGTTATTTGTGCCAATCCGAATACCGTATTTGTATTTGTCTCCATCCCATATACGTATATATTTGTAACATACACTTGGGCCATGTTTTATACATATACATATTTATAAATGGGACATATTATACATCTATATATTAAATATGTATATAAAATATATCTATTATTATACATATATTTATACTTATGTATATATACCATATTAAATCTATAATGTAATATATAGTATAATATAATATAATAAAATATCATATGTCGCTGTCCAGCCAAAACCTCATATGTCGAAAACTGCTATTTCTCAGGAAATTTGTGTCATCAAAATTGGTATAATTATTTTCAACACTTTTCACTGGCTAACATTTCAAAATTTTACAGACCCATGTGGAGACTGACCAATAGAATCGATTTATGAAAAAAACAGGTAAGACTAAATGTAGAGTAACGAGGTTTTGACCAGAGAGCGACAATATATAATACATGTCGGCTACATTATTATTATTATTACCTATACATACATTTAAATATAATATATAGATAAACGTGCGACGTGTGTGTGTTTTGCAGGAGTGACGTGGGTTGAAGATGAACTGGGCGGCGCTGCAGATCCTCCTGAGCGGGGCGAATAAGTACTCCACGGCGTTTGGGCGCGTGTGGCTGTCGCTTGTGTTCGTGTTCCGCGTGCTGGTGTTTGTGGTGGCGGCGCAGCGTGTCTGGGGCGACGACAGCAAGGACTTCGTCTGCAACACGCGCCAGCCCGGCTGCACCAACGTGTGCTATGACAGCATCTTCCCCATCTCGCACATCCGGCTGTGGGCGCTGCAGCTCATCTTCGTCACCTGCCCCTCGCTGCTGGTGGGGGCGCATGTCCGGCTCCGCGAGGAGAAGGACCGGAAGTACACGGCGACTCACCAGGGCGAGCACCTGTACCCCGACCCGGGCCGGAGGCAGGGCGGCCTGTGGTGGACCTACCTGTTCAGCCTGTTCTTCAAGGCCGGGTTCGACGCCGCCTTCCTCTACGTCCTGCACCACGTTTACCATGGTTTCGACATGCCGCGCCTGTCCAAGTGCTCGCTGGACCCGTGCCCCAACACCGTGGATTGCTTCATCGCCCGTCCCACCGAGAAGAAGATCTTCACTCTCTTCATGGTGGTCACCTCGGCCCTCTGCATCCTGCTCTGCATGTGTGAGATGCTCTACCTGATCGGAAAGCGAACCTGCAAGGTGATTCTGATCCTCAGTGCAAAGCAAAGGATGGGGGATGCAGAGCGGCAGGACGTCACCGACCAGACGAATCCACGGTCCAGTTATCTCAGGATAGATCCCACCACGGACAAGAACCAAACACACACTGAGAGAAGTAGCATTTAAATTCCACAGTGTCCCAGCGAGATCAGATTCGGTCCATCAGAGAAGTCTGAAAGCTATTTTTCCCAAATCTACAGGAACAGGTCTGTATCTAAACTGTACTGTGCTGGTACTAAAGTTGTATCAGGTTCTAAACTGTACTGTGCTGGTACTAAAGTTGTATCAGGTTCTAAACTGTACTGTGCTGGTACTAAAGTATCAGTGTATCTCAGTCCAGTTCTGGAGTTTCTGACTAGGGTTCTCTCCACAGTTTCTGGCTGCTCGTCCCAAAACCACGTCCATGGAGTGGAACCGGCGGAGAGTTTTTCTTTTGTTATCGAGCTCTTTTATTATTTCTAGTCCAGTTTGAATGTTGAATGCTCTCTCTGCGTTCTTTATCCGTGTGATGAGAACCAAACCCAGAGAAATTGTTAGTGAGGTCCTGGATCTCCTTCACATCTCTCTCAGAGATAAAGATACATTTGTTAAAGTCGTAGACAATGAACACTGAAATTTATCAAGAGCCCAAATACACAGTAGCGCCTGTAATTTCTTGAACAACAAAATTTGTCAAATCAAACAAACAAGCAAAAAAAAAACCCAGCCCCTTTCCAAGTCCATCTGTTGTAATGAAAATAAATTTCAACCAATCAGAAAGCAGCAGCACAGTCAGCTAGGTTGTGGCCCGCTTTTAGACCTGCCGTCTCGTGGCTCGGGTTTGAGGCACTTTATTCATCATATAAAACATTTGTTCACAGTTTGCTGTGGTTCCTTTATCCAGTGGAAAAGCAAAAAATGTTCCTCCTTTAGTTTAGAACATGGCTTACAAGGCTAAAGTCATATTTTAGACTTTCTATTTCATTCTGATATTCTAGGTTTTCTACACTGTATGCAGTGCGAAGACTAAACTAAATGTACTAGAAATGTTCCACTGTAAATCCAGAGATGAAGAGGAAACAGAAGTCAGACTATTTTACATTCAAATAAGGCTGGTTTGCATCATTATATTCAGCCTGACATAGAAAAGCATAATGCCTACATTTTTCCACCAGCCCCAGATGTAGTCAATCAACTGAGATGGGTCTGGAGTCCTAATTTGGCTTCTTAAGCTCACAACTGGGCTTATGAGGCTAATGTCAAACGACAAAAACAGAAGACTAAATATTTTCATCCTCAAGACTTCTCTGGATGCTCAAATCTCACCCAACTCTTCATTAAGGTGTATCAGACTAGTGGGCATGGTTTAGGATGCAGTATGACTCACTGTGAGCTGTAATAATGAACTGAACTTCAGTTCCACATGCAGCCGTATCAGACGGGCTGATCTCAGATTGTATTTATGATGTCACAGAAACTGACTCTAGATCAGTGCTGCTCCCCAGGCAGTTTGTGAAAACAGACCCTGTTGTTCTAAAAGGTGCCCACAGAGTTCATCCACATATATTTGCATGCATTCCCACATTGAGGGGAAACGTTCTCAGGAATTAAAGACTCACGCTGCCTCCAGGGACCTCTGAAGTCCGAAATCCAGCACAAATAGGGAAGCAGATTTTAAACCATGGACCCAGAGACATTGCTTTTATGGCTGATGACTCCTAAAAGAAGTAAAACAGAGGAAAGTGAAGGGGCCTCAGGCGACAGATGAGGAGGAAAGAGGATGATGAGACTCAGGTGCAGCATTTAGGATAAAATAAGCTTTAATTAGTTCTTTGTCTGAGCTAATTATCCTAATTCAGGGTTGCAGGGTGCTGGAGTCTATCCCAGATTTCACAGAGCAAAAGTTGGAGAAACATCGTGGAGAGGTCACCCTCATTCATGCGACAGCACATTACGGACATTACACGAACAGTACAAAATTCTTCTCTCAGGGTACCTCAGAGCTTAGGGACTCGAACCCACGACTTTGGTCAAAAGGCAGTTTTCTGACAGAACCTGTGGATGACGTTTATGAAATAGAACAATGGCTCTCAAAATTTTCATCATTAAGGCCCACCTATCTTTCACAGCATGTTGCCAAGTCCTATCTTAAATAACCAATTGCGGACCAAAAGCCTGTGTCAATTTGACATTCGCGACCCAATCAAAAACCTTCGCGGCCCATCAGTGATCCCCAGGCCAGTGGTTGGAAATAGAACATTATTCCATGAAGTCCATGCAGCTTTAGCAGGTTTTCCTGGTTGTGGGTTCGGACCCTCATTCTGTAAAGCTGCTTTGCGATGATGTTAGTTCTGAGAGCATACAGATATAAATCAGACCCGTGTCGAATTCACTTGCATTTTCTTCATTCGGCTTCTCGCCTGTTTCGCCGTATTTCACTGTTTTTCTGAGGCCGTGCATGCAGGCAGCTCTGGGCTGCTGGAGCAAACTGTGAGAACGCACTAACAGCTCAGGTGCTGGATGAATCACATGCCGTTTCACATTCTGTGATAATCATCATGTGCTCAAGGGTTGGAAGCAGAAAGGGCTGAATAAGACTCTCATGTTTCTGCCTCTCGTGGAGTCATCACACATCAGGCATTTGCAAATATTCTGGGATTATATTCGAATGAAAAAGAAAAAGCTTTATTCTGTGTCTGGGATCAGGCAAAAGTACCGCCACATATACGATATTTACTAGAGGTAGGAGATAAAAATCGACAGTGTAGCATCACAATCCTCTTCAGCACAATATTATTATCAATATTATAAAAGCATTTATATTTAACATATTTTATTTGTGCCATCATCCTCCCAGAATAGAAAAACGTCCCAGAGAGTTTGGGAGACAATCACAAGGAGGACACATTAACGTTTTATAATTTTTAAAAAGGTTTTTAAAAGCGCTTTTATTTTTGTAAAAATGTGTACTCATGTTATTGCTTATGGTCTCCACAAGGTGGTGCAACACCTGTTCTTGCAGAAGCCAGGAAGGACTAGCATCTACTTTAAAGTGAAGAATGGCATTAATATAGTATAATAGCACAGTATAATATAGTACAGTGTGATAGCATTACTAAATATAATGTATCATGCCCTAAATATGATGTATCTTACCTCCTATATTCACTGCACTGGGATCATCTGTTACACCATAATAAATATAAGTCTTTATTTCTTCTGTTCCTTCAGTTATTTATCTTTACTGAGGGGTTTATGGCACCATGTGGATCACAGTAAGGACAAACGGGACAGTGGACTTACACTGTCAGAGAAATAAAACTGAAAAACTATACTTAAGTTTATTAATGCAGATTTTATTGTTGTGGTCTATTATTGACATATAAAGCATATGATATAGTAAATGTATGAGTTTTACCTACCTTTTATGTCTGTATGCACACTATGTACACAGCTCTGTATATATTTGCTATTTGAACTGTTCTATTTTAAAACATATTTAAGACCATTTCTGTTTTATTCCAGTCTATTATTTGAGATTTTTGATTGCGCCTGCAATTAAAGCACTGAAATAAATGTAACAGCACTTTCCAGAGTGAATGAAGAGGAGACTGAAGGCAGTAGGGATTACTTCACATCCAAATGATGCTTATTTGCATCATTACATTCAGTCTTAAATGTGAAATATTTCTAAAACTATTCAGCAAAACTTCTTATGAACACAGAACTCCGCCAACATCAAATGTTTAGTATCATTAAGCTTTTGTGAAGTCTGATCCAGCTTAAACATATTCTACCCTTTAACAGGTAATTCATTAAGTAATTTGCACAAAATCCCTCTAACCTAGAGAGACTCACCAGCTCTATTCTGTACAGTTTCAGTCTTGTTCAAAATGAGCCATTTCAGGGCTCTATCACTTTTATGCAAATAAGCTGTTACTGGCCCCAGTCCCAATCCTATGCTGATGCTGCCCATTCACCACAAGTGAAAATGTCAGAAGACAGAGGCGCTATCAGCCCTACATGCTGGACCGAGTCGGACCCAGAGCGAGATGAACTCAACACTTCATGGTGACTTGCCTTTGCCTGTAGACGTAGTGCACTGCGTCTTATGCTCGTAAAACCAGCAGACAGAAATGGAGGATCTTCAACTAATCTAGTGGGTGGGCCTTGACAGGTGAGGGGCGGTTCTATGCAAATGTACTCATGACCTCACAATAGGGGAGTGTCCAAACGGCTCATAGAAGCTCATGATTCCTGACACCAACATCTTTCAACTGATTCACAGAAAACTCATAATAGGTCCCCTATTAGACCTGGATGTATTTTGAAGTGCCAGAGAAATTTGGAAGTCAAAAGATTTGAGTATTTACATTAGCCTTGTAGCTAAACCGCAGGATAAACATTTGGACTCCAAACTTGTAGGCAACTGAAGAAAAGTTTAAAATCCTTTAGATTTCACTTGAAAGTGACCAATAAAGGAACAAAAGCTTCCAATGCAATTCAAGAAGGTTGAGAAGGGTCGTCATTCTGGAGATGGGAGGATGTTCATTCTGGAGATGGGAGGATGTTTCGGTGTTGGGGTAGAACGTGTGTGTTCTGTGTGTTTGGTGTGGAATGTACACAGTTGGCCGTCTGTAAACAGGCCAAAGTCTTAAAACCTAAACACAGAGCTCACAAACATCCAGCATCGCTGCTCCTCATTCAGACTCCCACTTTCTCAGACACTTTCCAGTCTGTCCGTCTGTCTGCAGTGGTGCAACGTCATATATCATTTCAAATTTATCCAGAGGATGTTTTAGCTCTGATACATACAATATACATTAAGGGTGACTACAATCCACTCTGCAAAGAACCAGAAGCAAAGAGGTAGTTTATATAGGTTGCGATTATAAATATAAAATACTTAACTATGTGCGTGCTGCTGTAATTTCTGCAGCAAAACGAAACAGCCCAAGATTTCGCATCTTGTGGCTGAGGGCGCTTCACGGCAGCCACGTGTCTTCGCTCCGCTCCATTTTTACTGAATCTTTCTTCAAACCACTGCAGACCTGGATCACACGTTTTTATTTGATGGATGGATTTTAATGCTGAGGTTTTTTGTTTGTTTTTTTAATGGAGGCGGGTCTGGGGTAGTGACGGGCCCCAAGAGATCACAGGCCCGTGGGTGACTGCACCTGCTATGGTTACGCCACTATTAATCCATCCTCCTCTCTCCTCTGCCAGTCCATCCGTCCTCCTCTCCTCTCTTCTTCCAGTCTATCCTTCTCTCCTCTCATCTTCCACCAGCCCACACTGCCGCTCGCAACCCTTTCAGAGCTACAGGCCCTCCAGCGCCTCTCTCAGGGCCCTACGTTTTCATTTACATGTTACATAAGCGTCACCTCCTGATCTTTCGCCTTCGGTAACCAGCGATTGTTTCCCTCCTACCCTTTCCATTTCTCTCTCTCTCTCTCTCTCTCCAGCACACACACTCCAGCTGTCGATCTCTCTCCTCAATCCCTGTAAATGCATGCTGCTCTATTTAAAGTGCCCTCGCTCCCGAGTGGCGTCTAGTGCCTGCCACATTATTTAAGAAGCCTCGATAATCACCTCATCATTGGAGGCTGAGCTGATCAAGTGCATGCAGACAAAGAGGAGCGCAAAGCCCCGGCCAGTCGATACCATGGCAATGGCTGCGAATATCCCACACACACTGATTCACCCACTCAGCTGCGCTCCTCCTACACGTGGCCTGGCTTCATACACAAACGCACTGAACCATCCCACACATGCCAGCGTGGCCAGCATTTCGTTTCTCACTTGCTTTTTTTTTGCTCAGGAAGGCTCCAGAAATGGCGAGCCTCACTACCGCCTTAAAAGCAAAAGGTGGCATTGATAGGACTCTGTACAGAAGGTGAAGTGAAATGCTACATTAATGGAACAGTTCAGCAAAACATCAACACTAACTCTGGACTTTAGGGCCAAATGAAGCTTCTGTAGTTTAGATAAAAAGCAAACCTGAGAAGTCAATAGTCAAAAATCTATTGCTGTAAACATCATCAAAACTTCTCTGGATCATAAAACCTCATCCAGGTCTTTATTAAGGTGATCAGACTAGTAGCCGTGGTTTAGGACGTAGTATGACTTACTGTGAGCTGTAAAAATTAACTGAACTTCATTAAGGTGATCAGACTAGTGGGCATGGTTTAAGACGCTGTAAGATTCAATAAAATATGCTCAGTGTGGAACCGAAAACTGAAGCCTAAAAACCAGGTCTGTTTTCACAACCAGCCTCAGGATCTCTGACTCAGTATCAGTTTCTGTGGCAACAGCAGCCACAAATACAAAAGAATCTGATCGGAGAACAGTCTGAAACGGCTGCCTGTAGGGATGAGGTTCAGTTCTTGCTAGTATGGATAAGATTTGGGTGACTATTGACTTCATTGTTGAGAAACTTTGGATTCCAAATATGTCTCAGCTTATCGACATCTGGGGTCAGTGGAAATTGCGTAAATGTATTTTTAAAGCAACTACTTTCTTAAATGTAGCTTTTATTGTACAGTGCAAAACAGATCATTTTAACTTTAGCTAGGTTGAGAGTGGGCCCCCCATACCTGGATATTCAGTAAAGAGTGGCTTTGACAAAGATCTATAGTAGCAAACACCACCTTGCATGTTACCACTGTGGTCATGTTAGGGAGATGGCAGTGAGGAGGGGTGGTCGTTGGTCACAATATATTAAACCTGTGTGGGTAGTTGAAGTCATTCAACAGTGGAAGATGACCCCAATCATTAAGACGATCTCTTTGGTGTAGATAGGTGGGAATACAAACAAGATATTTTGTTTGAGGACTTGAAAGATGAAACATGAGTTGAAGCTGGGTGGGGCTCGAATATTTTGTTGGTGGGTGAGAATACATTCAGCAGGGTGGTGGGCGTTTGTTAAAACAACCACAACAAAAAATTTCCTATCCTGTATACTAGCAGAGGTACTTTAGAATACTGAGGGAGGGTGGTGCTGGACTGAGGCCTGAAATTTGTACAGAGGACAAATATGGGACAGATCGAAATGAATAAAAAATGCAGAACGCACCCCAAGAATCAGGGTTATGTTGGCGGAGAACATTGCAGGGACCAGATGGAAGAAATCACGCTGAGCACAATGTGGGTTACCGAGAAGCAACAAAAGGTGGCGGAAAGTCAGGCACTTCGGTGGAACAGGCATGGTGTCACTGGATACGACCCATTTGTGTATATAGTACTGGCACACAATGCAATAAAATTTGCCCTCATTAGGACTGAACTAATTAATTTGTCCTAAAATAGACCCCTCGGCCCCCTACACCACCATGAGAAAATCATCCTTTCATGCCCTCCCCTCATACAATACACATGAGAAATCATATATTTCTAGGCCATGAGACAGATGGAGAGAGAAGACAGAAAGGAGGGGACGAGGAAGAGTGAGGATGAACAGGGCTATTATACAGCCAATTAGAAACGAGCAACAATTAACTGTGTATAAATAAAGCCAGATGTCTTTAGACTCTTTCATATTTGCTTTATTGACAGCTCGGACAGTACAGTAATCCGTTTCTATTGCCTTGTTTATATGCTTACAGATTAAATGCGGCACTCTGTAAACTCTGGTGATGATGTGCGAACTGAAATAACTGAATTGACGAAGCTGAGCATCGTTGTCCAATAAATCAATGAAACTGCCTTTGTTACAATCTTCATTGACTTTTTCGCTCACAATCCAGTGTGCCAGCTCATTAACATAAAGCAAACTGTCTTATTGAATGTACAGTATATAGCAAATATAGTATTTCTTTAACGAGACATTCTATTGCACTATATACTTTTTTTTTCGGTATTCTCTGAGATACCCTTTTAATAAATTTCACAATCACGACAACTTCATAGCCGTATGGGTGTTTTTTTTTTTCTTTAACATGATCAACGAAAGCAACAAATAAGGTCATCAGATAAATAAACCGAAGCGATTCACAATGACGTAGGTCTAAAACGCAGCTTAAATATGAGGCCTATAAATATAGAGTGATGCTGTTTAAATAAGAGACTGGAAATGGTTTCTGAAAGACTTATTTCTGGGGAAAAAACACCTCTTGCGAAACATTTTGTGAATTTCTTCTGTCACCAAGAGGTGTGGCAGTTGTTATACGGGGATGATTTGCAACACCTCGGTTTCCTAAATTAAGAATCGAATGATATGTGGGTCTCTGAGATATGTCGCAGCTTGTTTTATCACTACCTGAAAAGCTGTTAGGATACAGACTTCACCTCTGTGTGCAGCTCTCCCCCCTGTGTGTGCTGTGAATACACCTCCGCTCTCTCCTGCACAACAATAGTGGCCAACTCTCCACGCCGGCCAGAAATCTGCTGTGCCTGGTTGTCATGGCACTCCGTCTCTCTCTCTGATTGGTCCTCGCAGAAAAGTCCTTGAAGGACATCCTGTTCCAGCTCTTCCCAGTGGTCCCATGCCGATTTGGAGGACCCTGGTTCGGGGTCGGAATCTGACAAGTCAGAGTCCCAGTCGCTGTCTCCGACCGTGGATGCCAGAACAAACTCTGCCCTGGAGCCACTGTCCTCAGAATCATTTGAGTCCCCGTAAACAGAATGACCTTCTGTACCAAGGAGGTGGCAATCCGGAGCAGCCAGGTACACAAAGCTGTCGGTGGACAGGAAGTCGCATTCATCAGGATATGGGCAAGGTTTCGTGAAGCAGGTTGGGGGCGAGGGTTCCTTGCAGGCCGGAGTGGGCACAACTTCCTGCGGAGGAGGGGGCAAAACCGAAACCGCCAGGTAGACAAAACTGTCGGTTGCGACAAAGGGATCCACGTCACTAGGGTCCAGTAGAGCCACTTTGGTCTCATGTTTTGAAGGAGACAGTGGCAAAGGTACGTCAGTCTTTGATGTGTTCACAGTGTTATGAATCTCTAGACTGAAAGATCTTTTGTCAATGGATTTTGAGCCCTCTTGCATGACTGTGCCTTTGGTTTCTTTGATACTGACGTCTTTACTTGAATTCACACATGGATACTTCTTGTGCAAAGATAATTGTTTGGAAATGTTGGCCTCTAGCTGGAACCTCCCAAGCACCTGCTCGTTCTCACTTTTAAGGGAAGTTACGCTTCCAATGTCCGACTCAAACACAGATCTGTCACCATCGGAGGTAACGTCCTCTTTACTGGTCTGGCTGGGATTAGACATGTAAACACCACTGGAGTCTGAATCCAAGGTCAGATTGGAATCTGGTGATCCAGTCTGGCCATATTTATTCCCCAGATGAGTCTCAGTGGTGTCAAGATCTAAATGGACTGGGATCTCAGCTTTTTTGTTGGCTATTGGCTGTTTAACAATTACATCACTTTGATTTGGCCGGAAATTGTACTGGAGCAGATCGTTGAGTTCAGAGTCTAGAGAGTCCTCTCGACTTATCCTCTCGAGCTCCAGGAAGTCTTCAGAACCAAGCTCTGAACTTGCGCCAGAGGGTGCTTGTGAACCACCAAACCCTGTTGGAGGATTCAGGAGCGGCCAACGCCGCAAAGAGCCTAAACTCTGTGAGTCAGCATCTTTCCACTTTTCATCCCAAAGCGAGTTAACCATCTCCAGCACCGCCTCCCAGTTCTCCACCTCACACTCTTCAGCATTTTCCTCAGCGGCTTCCTCGATTTTCTCTTGAATGGGCACCATCTTGCTACTGCACTCAACAACTTCCTCCTTCGCAATCTCGTTTTGGGATGAACCAGCTTTCTTTTCTTCAACCTGACGCATGATCTTCCAGTCCTGCAATGAACAGTCCTTCAGTTCGCTTTTCAATTTGGACTTTCCAAGCTGGCCCTCCACTTTCCCCTGGTGCTCGGGGAACGGAGAGAGGCGAGGCATGGGCTTTTTGTCAGAGACGCTGCGTATGAGAAGGGAGGGAAGTGGGGGAAGGATGGGAAGGTTGTGAACCGTGCCACCTTGCCTCACCGTCCTCCTCCTTCCAATCAGCCTCCGTGGCCAAGTGGATTCCATTGAAGCCGTGCAAACCGTAGGTCCTTTTGAAATCTGGGAATGCAAAAGGAGTGCAGTGTCACTTTCTGGCTCTGGTGTGGTGGGCTGCGGCTGCTCCTGCTTCTGATCAACGACGTGCTCAACAGGTGCGACAGGTTCAACAGGCTTAGGTTTAAAAGTCTCAAATACTCTTTCTTTTACAGCTACACCTCTGTTGTCCAGCTCTGTCTCTCTCTCTCCCAGCATATCTTGGCCACACATGAGGGCACTCACGGACAGTTCTGAGAAAGGAGGTCTAGGTGAAGAAGGCTGGGTGGGCAGGGATTGTCTGTGGAACTGCTGATGGTAGGGCAGAGGCGACGGGGAGAAGAAAACAGATGGAGTGTGTGTACCGGTGGAGAAGGGGGATCCAGAAAAAGGAGAAATCTGCGGGGAGGTCATGCTGTTGGGAAAGAAAGCCACTCCTGGATTCAAGAAGTTCTTTTCTCCAGGTGAAAGCTCCAAAGCATCCGTAAACTTGGGAGGCGTAAGTACCTTCCAAGAATGCCGACAAAGGTTGTCCCTCTTGCCGCTGTCCTGGTGAGGGTTCCTCTTGTTCATGGATCCACTCGGAGCTGAGGAACACGATACGCTTGGAGAGGTTGATCTCCCGAAGCCTCCTGGTGACCTTAGTTCATCATTAGCCAACTTTAGGGAATCGAAGATAAACCTTTCGTCCAGTCTTCTCCCGGTTGTGAGAAGAACGGACGACCTGGTGTCGAACACGTCACCTCCAAGGGAGCCGTTACTGGAAAAGTCAGTTTCCCGACCTCTCCTAGACCCCAGTGTACTGTGGGCAGAGCTGTGGTCGATCTGCTCGTTGATGCACATTGTATCATAGATTGAGCGTTGAGGGATATAGCCATCTTCATTGTAGCCTTCCCTTTCATGTTTCTTCGAGCAACAGGGACTCTGGCGCAGGCACCCGGGTCGACTGAGAGGTTTCCCCATCTTAAAAACAAAAGGCTGTCAACGAACGTCCAACGTAAGCTGCAGGCTGGCTACGGGTTGGTGCCTTTGAAGTTCACCCAGTTAAATCTGATCCATAACTTTAAATTAATCCATAATGCAGAGTGCGAGTATCCTGAGCAGTTAGTAACAGCCTGAAATGTCCAAAATGGCTAACAGCCAAGAATGTCTTCAGAACTGCAAAATGAAATTTTTTTTTTAAGTTCCTTTAACATGTACATGCCTTTAATCAACATCAACAGCTGGAAGCAGCTCCATGAGTTCAGTGAGGTACGCTTTATATGAACCGATGCAAAGAAATAGGTATACACCTACTGGCACATCTCTTCTGCGCTCTCTTCGGCATTAAAAAAAAGACCGGATGCACAGACCACACTTTTAGAGTTGGAGAAATGTAAAAAAAACAAAAAAACAAAAACAACAGGGAACTCACTGCTCTCTCCAGTCCAAATCTGGCATCAAGCTTTTCCAGGGTCTTGCTCTACTTTGCCTCTCCATAGTGATAATCAGGTTCATTAGAGAGGATAAGGAGCCTCTCTCCAGAAATCAGAGCGTCAGTGCCACGGCAGATGGATGCCCCCAGTCCTGGGAGCTCCTGCGGTCCAAGTGTGGAAAGTGTCCATGAAACGTCCAGGCATGTTCCGATTTTCAGCATTGTAGCTCAGCCTCCAGAAAGCGATCCTGTCTCGTACTGAAACACTGATGGTTTGACAAATGGCCTCCTATTTCAACACCAACGCCAGCTCTCTCTCTCTCTCTCTCTCTCGCTCCCTCTATGTTTCTCCCTCCCTCCGCTCGCTCTGACTCTCTCAATCACCAACTCCCCTCCCCACCCCCCCTCAAGTTCTGATGCTGCTTCAGGGCTTTTGCAGTTTTATCAGAAGCTTAGGACTACCCTACCCCCCCACCCCTTCTAATTTGATTTGTTATTTTCATCTCAATTTGGATTTGACCTCTAATGAGACGGCTTAGGTAACTCAAACCATGTAGTCCGCTGTATCTGCAACATCCCAAATCCACCTTTAAACAAAACAAAACAAAACAAAAAAACACTGATTTTTCTGATGAAAGGCTTTGCTTTGAAAATCCTGGATAATTATTACTGTCAGAAATGGTCGTGTACTGTCAGATTGCCTTTGTTGCACTCCTCCTCCTCCTCCTCCCCCTCACACACACACACACTCACACTCAAACCCTCTCAATTGACACCTCCTGCGCCCTGTGCATGCCCACACACAATTTTTCCTCTTTGCTTGGAAAAAAGAAAGTGATCAGTCTGTTTTTTCCCCCAAAGGTGGATCAGTTTATGGTGGTTTCAGTAACACACATTTGCAGGTGATGGGGCAGTTTTTTTTTTTTTTTTTTTCTTTTGCAGATACAAAAAACAGAAAACGCTTTTAAGGACCGCCACAGATTTATTGAAGAAAACAACGCAGCCTGGTTTTGCTTCACCATGACCCACAGCCCAGAATAAAAACACACTCCGCGGTCGCAGTGACCGAGACGCTGAGGAGTCCTTACCACTCGTGTGTTTCTCTGAACCTGCAGAATCCAGAACAGCTCGCGCTCGCGAAAGCCCTCGACTGTTTCCATGGTAGCAAATGACAATTGGCCTTATATCGTAGGCAGGCTCGGGATGTATCTGTGCAAATATCTGCATAATCTTGTGGCTGAAGATTGCAGGATTGCTTTGGCCGCTCTCACGGCCGCGGGGAAGGCCTTTGCCACTTGAACCACAAACAAGCCTGAGCTCCGTGGATTAACACTCGTAACTCCTCGCCTCCAAAAGCGTACAGGGGTTGCATTAGAACAGATAGACTAAAAGGCTGTTCATAGAGAACATAATACAACAATTTATAACAGAAAAACATCTAATATGGTCATACTCAGCAACAAAATCCCCCCACAAAAAAAAACACAAACCACAGGGAAGGGATTACAAACACATTTTAAATTTGAGCTATATTTAATGAAGAGACGTCCAAGTAAAGAAAGAAGAAAACAGAGCATGGAAATAAGGGTCTGGTCATTTCACAAGATACCATCGCATTTCACCTCCAGCAAGGGCAAGAAAACCAACCGATTTTGCGCATGGTGGTCCGAACATATCTCCCATCTCCTGAACCCACGTAGTGTGTAGGTGTCGGCGCATGGTTAGTCACAGTTCTTGCCTTTGTTGCATCGACTCCGAAAACACAGAGTCTGCACAGAATCGTCCCTGAAACGTCTTGCGGCCGTCATTACGAGCTCTCCTCCTCCGAGGAGTCCGGGAGCTGCCTGGCGTCCTGGTGGACCTCCCGTATGGCGAGGATCCGGGTCAGCATGCTCTCCAGAGAGGCGCGCTCTAGTGGCTGGGTAGTGAACCACACAGCGCTGCTGGGGCTGCAGGAGCTCTCAGGCTGGAGATAAAACAGGTCGGGCCGCTGCTTCACCGAGTCTGAGCTGTGGGGGCAAAAAGAAACGCAACTTTAATGTTTAGGGCAGACACTACTATCATTCCTAGTCCAGTCCCTGAACCGGACCAGTTTCAGAGGTTGGTTAAGACAACAGTGACCTACGTATGAATCATTCAAGCAGAACAAAGAGCATCTAACTGAAGTCCTGAACCAGTGAAGAACCAGGAGCAGATGGTTCCAGATGATCTAAGCACCTTGTGGTATAAGGCACTTTGTAGACTGTCAGTAAAACATTTGTTCACATTTATTTCATTTAATCACCTCAGTGTGATGAAGATAAGTAGCTTTCAGCTCCAAATTACAGGGAGCAGCATCTTGGGGTACACAGTGGTGGCGACTGAAGACACAACCTCCACACCTCCACCACCCTGTTTCGAACCAGGAGTCCCTGAACGCACCGGTGGTGCCAGTTTTATTCCTCTCTCTGTTTTTTAAAGCTAGCATGGACAGCAGATTCTGTACTACCACACAAATGGCAATAATTATGAAATAACAAATTCTAATTCAAATAGCAACTTTCTATGTTAATCCTAATTACCAATTCTAATTCTAACCCCCCTAATTCTGTGTTTAATAACATTCTAATCAGAATAGGTAATTATGTCGGTCTAACTGCAATTTTATTTATAATATCTAATTCTAATAACTAATTTTAAGAGCCTTTTCGATTGTTAACATTCTAAATCTAGTAACTGACTAGTTCTAAATATCAAATTTTACCTCAAATTCCAGCAACTAATTCTAGTAGTAATTAATTCTAAATACTAACAAATTTTAATAAGTAGTTAGAGCAATGATTAGTTCTTTGTTAATACTTCACTCTAATTATACCTAATTCTAATGCTTATTATAACTGGGTACAACTGTATGGACTAAAGTGTGGACTGTTTTTGGACTGTTTCTGACCATTTGGAGAGGTAGAACTCGTAGAGCCGAACAGGACAGTGTAGAAGGTTCTCCTTGTTCTCAGGAAGCTCCACCCACTCCTCACTCTCTTCCTCCTCCCTCTTCCTTTTACCGAGAGAAACTGGACCTGCACTCAGCAAACAAAACCACGACTGAACACGAACAGCAAGGGTAGAAATATTTCAACACTTAAAGGAATTTTCAGAAAACAATCCACATCTGAATGCAGAGTTCTTTCAAGTTTGCGAGCAAGCTGGGAAACGAAATGGTAGGCCAATCTTCAAACTTTGGTTACGAATCCACTCCACGTAATGGATAGAAGAACACACACCACTGGAAAGCCGCTCCGGGTTTTCCTCCAACTCCCCACATGCAGGTGAAGAGAATGGTCAGTGCAGAGACAGGCTGCTGGGATTTCCAGTTGTGTGTGTTCTTCTATCAGTTAGTGGCTTGGATTCTTCACCAAAGATTCAAGATTCAGCAGCACTGGGGGAACTCATTATTCATGGTAAATGTGTGTGTGTTGGGGGGGTCCAAACCAATAATTATGAAATGTGAGGGGGAAACACTCCCCTCTGACTGAATGGAGGCGACACCCATGGAAAAAAGTTTGAATGTTTGAGTGTCCAAAACTTGCCTGGTAGAGTGTATCCAGGAAACATTTAAGAAAAAAGAACCCGTCCGTCGGCCCGGACTCACCCTGCTTCTCGTGCTCCTCGCTCCCCAGCAGCCTGAACTTGAGGAAGGACTCAGTCCCCTGCTTGGTGGTCCGGGAGCAGCGGGAGACGCTGGAGAAGGACAGGCGCTGGTGTTGCTCCAGGGTTTTCAGGTTGAGGAGCTTGACTCCGAAGAACAGGAGCGTGTTGAGCAGGACGAAGGGGGATAAAGTGCCCAGCTGCCTGCACTCCCACAGGAAGCTCTCCTCCACACGGCATCCAGCTGGTCTCACTGTGACAGGACAGTGTGGATTACAGCAGTGTTTATACTTTTCCTCAGTAAATAAAATGTGATTCAGGTGATCACTGATCAGTCCCTCATAAAGCAGAATGAGGAGCT
>JBBKCR010000001.1:42626606-42638646 GCA_037577295.1 Ladigesia roloffi | reverse complement strand
AGTGAATCTGAACTAAATCTCTTTTCTTTGGGGACTATTTTACCTCACCACGCCCTGCATGTATCCCTCCACCATGACCAGGTTTAGTTTTAGGACCAGAATCTTCTCAGAACTCTGGTCGAACAACGTCCCAGGCGTCAGGCAGCGCAACAAGAACCATCTGATGGAGGAACTTCCAGTGAGGATCTTCTAGAGACGGACGGCTGGTTCTGAGATTCTAATCTAGTCCCAGTCGTTATTATTCAGAGAAGGGTGGAATTCCCCTTTAGGTAAAAACTTGCTGATGTGGTTTCTGATGCAGAATGACTCACTGTTATCTGTAAAGAATGACTGAAATATGATTTTGGTTCATTTTTTGGGTGAAAAAGACACAAGGTCACCAGGACTCTTGTGAAGATGCAGACTCCTCTGTTTCCCAGTGAGAAAAGAGAAAACGCCTCCACTCCATACATTAAAACCAGCTTGATTTCCTCACCCCAGGACACGGACCAATTTGGCCAATTATCAAAGGCAGACAGGAAGACTTTTGTTTGAAGTGAGAGACAGAAACAGTCCCCTTTTTAAAGTGACTCCACGGGGGGAAGAAAAGACAGAGAGAGAGAGAGAGAGAGAGAGAGAGGAAGAGGGAAAGAGGGAGAGTGTGAGAGAGAAGAAGAGAAAAAGAAATAGAGAAGGCGAGAGAGAGGAAGAGAGACAGACACAGAGAGAGAGAGAGGGAGAGAGCGACAGATGGAGAAATAGAGAGAGAGAGAGGGGAGAGAGAGACAGATGGAGAGAGAGACAGATGGAGAGAAAGAGGGAGAGAGAGAGAGGGCAAAAAAACAGAGGACAAGTGGTTCCAAATGAGGAGGGGGCGGTTGTGCTCTTTTAACTCTGTGTTAATTAAAGGGATGCGACAGAACAGCGGGTGGGAGGGAGGCCTGGGGGGAGGGGGTGGGGGTGGGGGATAATGCACTAGGTGGGAAGACTTTTTCACACACATTGCTTCACTTTGAGTTGACGAGTTTGCACCCACCGCTGGACGACAGCAGGTTCTTTTAAGAACCCTCAAGTTAGTGAAGAAATGCATAACATGAAGGTTCTTCACTTTCAAATCTCTGTTACAAAAACGCTTTTTGGGAAATTATAGAATAAAGAACCAGTGCATTCTGTATATTTTAATCCTTGGAACACACTGTTTACCAGTGTATCAGTAAACTCTGATTTCAGTAAATTTAACCGGTGTAAAACAGTGTAGAACCGGTGTTGGTTCTCCTACACTCTCTCTGTTTGCTGCTCTTTCGCTCGGCAGCTCTCTGGAGCCCCTCCCTCTGCAGGTGTTCCCCTCCCACTTGTGGGTGGAGTCTCTCCTGAAAGTTCTCCGGGTTCATAGATCTTGGGTATTTCTCTTTGTAACACCTAAAATAAAATACCTTTTTTAAAAAATGTTCAATAGCGTGTGGCGCTGATCTTGAAAACATGTAAATTTAAAAACATGTACTAATCTATTATTACATCGTAAATTACAGTAACTTTAAATCTGCGATACAAAGTAACACCAAACAAAGCTCAGCATGATGTCTGACTCCTCCAACACTCACCGGAGGAACTTCCATATAAGGAGTTGCTTCTGTTTTACTGTATGATGTTGCATTTCCAGCATGGATCCGTGCCGCTAAGACTGGTTTTAGCAGTTTAAAACTGTTTTTATTTGCTGAAATCTGACTGTGCTCAGGGTTTATTTAGTCTACAGTGAGAAGATTGTGCTACATTCTCATCTGTAGATCTCCAAAATATCTCAACCTCCTCAAGGCCTACCCAGATGTTCTATGAATCACACATTTCTGCTTACTCACAATTCCCAACAGATAAGGATGAATAAAACCTTTTTTAAAGCACTAAGCACTTTCAGAGAGCTTCTTTAAAGAATCATTTCCAGCTGGTTTTCCCTCTGAGGGAAGAACAATAAACACAAGCTGAGAAACCGGCAGTCCTCTGGGCACTTCTGTATAAAATCGTTGGCTTTAAACCCCTCCCAAAAAACATTTTTTGAGTCGTAGAGCAAAAATATGGAGCGTCTGGGAAGCCGGGTTGAGAGGGACGGGTTTATAGGCTCCATTTAATTGGTCTAAATGATCCATAAAAAAGATGTTTAGTCTCCCAGAAGGGGCCGTGCCTGTGATACTCTCAGAAACAAGAATATTTACATAATTTATCACAAAAACTAAAACATAATGTCACATCGCCCACCTGAGCGTGAAACCACAACTTCCCCGGCCCACACAATCATTTCCCAGCCTCCCTTCAACCCTCAGAACTCAACAGACTGCTGCAGGACCTTTAAGACTCATATCTCTAAATGCTCAGTTCTGATTGGTGGCCAGTCGCAAACGCGTTAGGTTTTTGTGACATCACAGAAGTGAGTCCGAACTAGGCCTTGTTTGATACACTTTGCTACGTAGCACTGCACTAAACCATGTAATTCAATGAAATAACAACATACAAACTATGTAATAACAGTGTAATGTAATTATAATAATAAAGTAATTTCTATTTTTTAAATGCTTAGTTTATTTTTTTTATTTTATTTATTTTTTTGGATTATATTCTACTGTTCCATTTAATTTTGCTGCTCTTTACCTTGTGCTGTCCACTTTCTGCCGTACCAAGCAAATTTACCACTTGTGGGACTAATAAAGGCTTATCTTATCTTATCTTATTTCTTAATACACATCAAAAGGGCATTTATATTTAGGTATTTGCATCTATTTGATTTTATTTAAATAATTACATTGTTAGAATGTATTTATTCAAAGTCCTTAAAATCAGTTAAGTGTGAACACAATGAAGAAATTCAGTTTCATTGTGTTTACACTTAACAGATTTAAGCTGATTTTAAGGAATTTGAATCAACACTTTCTGAAAATGTAATTATTTAAATAAAATCAAATAGATGAAAATACCTAAAAATAAACTAGGCCACGATTAATTTTTATGAGTGTGAGGGGAATTCTGCTATTTCCACCTCATCGCTGACTCAGCGCCGGTTCAGAGCCACGTCAGTCCGGCCCGGTCCGGACGGACAGAACCAGCTGTGTCCTCCAGCTGAGGCTAAAGCTGAGGATGAAGATGATGTGGTCTCTGGGGCGCTTGCTCTACATTCCCATGACATCACTGCACAACCATCCCCACCCCCCTCGGCCTGTAAATCCACCACTGAGGGATCCTGTTTCTGGGCTGGCAGAATAATAACAAAACCCCAACAGCTCACACAGGAGAGCCTCCCAGCAGCTGGAGCATCTCTGTCTGTCCGAGGGAACCCCCCCACCCCCACTCCCAAACACAACCCCCTGCTCTACACTGGCCAGACCCAGGACGTCCCGGAAGAGGCCCGATCATGTTATGTAAAGAACGTGAGAATAACATCCATTGGGCTGTGGGTCCCATCTGCTTCTCGAGATGGAGCCAAACGGTTACAGACAGCAGTAGGATTTCTAGTTCTAAGATAAAGCTGCAGTTTTACATCAGTTATGATATGTGGGGTAAACATTACACATGGCTGTAAACCATAAGAGAAGTCTCAGGACTTTCCAGGCCCTCCGAGAAGCCCTGATGCTTCCTGGAAACTAGAGATTTTTTCATTAGAGTTGAATGTTAAATTCTTGAAACACCACTTTGTCCACTTGATCAGGGTAGACATACATTATATGGACAAATACCATAAATTCCGGACTATAAGACGCTAGTTTTTTCTCAGCGTTTGAAGAATGCATCTTAAAATACGTTGCGGCTAATGCTGCCCAAAACATTTAGCCTCGTAACCAGAGCTTAGATCAGTACCAAAAAATGAAACCCGGCCTGAGCCTGAGTACCTCGTGTCCCAGCCCGGCCAGACACATTAACTGTAATTTTTTGCCCAAGCCCGATTTAAACCAATTTTTAAATACGTGGGCTGTTTTAATGCTTGATCACGGCCCGGCCCGGCCCGAGGATAATGGCAGGAAATATCGACCGGATGTGCAGACCGGGTTGGGCTCAGGCTGGTTTCGGGTTTGTAGAGAACATTTAAACTCTACTCGTAACCAGACCTGGCGCCAGATCTTTAAAATTACAGCATGCCGCTTTTAATCAGGTGTGCTCTGTAGTCCAGAGTTTACAGCATATTGTTTCTGAGGGTTTAGGCCCCTAACTTCCAGTGATGTTCAATCTTAATGCTTCAGCAGACCAAGACATAGTTCAGCATCAGTGTCTCACCTCATAAATTCTCTAACGGATGAATGGACACAGAAACTCCAAAATCTTGTGAAAAGCGATCCAAGAAAAGTGGAAGATGTTATAGCTGCAAAGGTGGACCAATTCCACACTACAGTCTAAATGTTCCATGTTGGTGTACGTTTCAGACGTCCCAGAACTTTTGTCCTTATAATGTAGCTCCCAATGGCTAGGCCTTCAGGGTGGGACACAATTTCAGATATAATACTGGTTGTGAATGGGGAAGTGGTCTTCTAAGTAGAGATTCACGCTTTCTAAAACGCGGCTGATTTAGCTTTAGCCCAAACTGCCGATGTATGACTTGTGGTGAAAAAATTCCAGATTCTGCACTTTCTCGCCTCCTCACAGACCAGACTCAGTCAGAAGAAACACTCAGACCACCGTAAACTACCGCATAAACACACAAATATAAACTTAGAGTCCTTAGAGCCATGATGTATTAGAACTAAGCTAACTGCTCACAACAGACAGCAGAGTTAAAATCTGGTAATGTTGTTATAAAATCTGGTAATGTTGTTATAAAATCTGGTAATTTTGCTATAAAAATCTAGTCATGTTTTTATCAAATCTTGTAATGTAAGTTATAAAAGACTGTCACTGGGAAAAAATACTGATTGTTATGCTAGCTGCATTAGCAGTAAGCTAATGGCACATCAGCATTTACACATGCAACATGTAGCCACATAGCTTATTAAATTATACTGGCTGTAAATGGTACTGATATACAACAATTTCAATATTCAATATTTTATAATACTAGTACTACTACTACTAATAATAATAATAATGACAAAAATGTGAGAGTTGTGAAAAGCATTTATACATTTAAATAAAAATTCACACTTTGTGAGCTCACCCTCATATTAGAAAGTGCAGTTCTTACTGTGTGTGTGTGTTTATATACACATATATGTGATCCAAACTCAAATATATCAGTAACAGAAACAGCAGGTGTTGCTCCTGTGTCTCCTGAGGTAACCTCAGTGAATGTTGGGTAATAAGAGTGTGGTGAACTCAGTCCTCCCGCTGTGGGACCCCTGCCAGCTCCACCGACCCCACCGTCTGTCAGCAAGTTAATAAAGCAGCTCCCTGATATGAGGGCGTGTTAACAGAGTGGGCACAGGCCGGAACACCGGGGGGACTGAGGGGGTCCTGATAAAACTCTCTGTAAGATGAGGAGCAAAAAAACAGAGAGCAAACCAAAAGAATCCTACAGTCACTACTTACAGAGTTACAGAGTCACACAGAGTGTACAGTCACAAAACCAAACGGCCCAGAGCTCCTGAACTGAAATGCAATTATATTACAGTACCAGCATGTATACAGTATTATTTTAACTTTACCCAGGTGCAGTAATGTATGCACAACAAGCCTCAGAACTTTAAATATTCATGTCCTCTTGAATATATATATATATATATACAGTAAGCCAATTACATTCCAAGAGTACCCGAGCATAGGGAAAAACATGAATATGTGATGTAGTAAAAAGAAACTGCTTATTCTCAGACTGTAAACCCAAAATATGCCCCCAAAAAACTTTGTTTTACTTTGTTTCATTTAAAACTCACCTTAATACATTATACTTAAAAAAAAATGTAAAAGTAAATATACAGGGTTTAATACTGTATGAGCACCACAGCCTGGCACAAACCACCCCAAATTGCACCCTGCGTCCCACCACACAGCCCTGCCCCCTTGATTCCTGCCCCTCCAAGCCCTGCCCCCATGTCCTGAGCCGAGCCCCGATCCACAGCCCTGCCCCTCCAAGCCCCTCCCCCTGCCCCACGGCCCACCTCCTACACCCTACCCCCCAGAGCCCCGCCCCCCAAAGGTTCCTACCTCCTACGTGGCCGATCTTGTTGGTGATGGCGTATCTCAGGATCCGCTCCTCCTTCACGTACATGACGAAGATGCGCTCCACGCTCAGCTGCAGGGTCTCGGGGCCACGGGGGCCATGCCTGCAGTCCCGGTAGGTGATGTTCTGCCGGAGCTGGAAGGTGAACTTCTCGGCGCCCCTCTCCGCCGAAACCACCGTGTACTCCCGCACCGAGCTGGAGGTGATCACTGCACACAGGGAGGAGGGGGTCACTCGTCCGACTCCTCTAGAGTCCAGTGTGTTACTGTTTGTTGTGGGTGAATATAAAATAATCTGCCAATGAATGCAAACTATTTTGCCAATATTTTTTTGGATGGGGTTTCCAAACACTGGTTTACATCTTTACAAGTTCAAGAAAACTCCACACATTATAAAACCACAACCACTACTTATACACACACCACAGGTTTTACTACCGACCCATTTCTCTCATAAACTGAATATCTTAGTTCTTGTTTAATTGGAAAGTCTCTGTGTGAACAACTATAAATGAAAATGTGTAAAATAAACCCATTTCCTTACTATGATGAGACAATCTTTAACAGTGCAGGTCTGCAGAGGTAAATTCTAGACTGTCCTAAACTCTTGTTACAGTTTCAGCACTTAATAGCTCCTTAAATATTGAACAGTTGTCATTATAATTGTCTTTTAGTAAATATTAAGTGAGTAACATGCAAATATAAAAAAACCTTTAGACAGTATGTAAGTATGTATCGATATATCTCTATATATTAGGCGTGTGCAAAGTGGCCACTATTTGTATCTGTACTTGTATTTGTTAAAAGGGAAAATTATTTGTACTTGTATTTGTATTAGAGTAAAATTCATAATGCTGCGCACAAACTCCGTCGAATCTATGACTGAACTTGAGCCTTTGACCGGGGGAGGTGGAATCAGAGTTATAGTTTAGATTCTCTGCCCGAACCCAAACTGTGATCCAGCATTATAACGGCCCACCTATTTAAAAACTGTCGGGTTTAAATCAGGCTCGAGGCGAAAATTAATGTTAATGTTTCAGGCCGGGCCGGACTGGGTCAGGTTTCATTTTTTGGGGCCGATCTAAGCTCTAAGCAGAGTATCTATTCCAGAACACAAGCATGTGTGTGGGCGGGGGTCCCTGATTACCGTATTCATAAAAAACATTATTTGTGCCTTTCTGAATACACGTGTTCGGCTCCACCCCTAATATACATATATAACATGAAAAATGTATTTAAAATGTAGTATTTTGTTTTCACTGTAACATCATGAATTATCAGCATAACTATGATTGTTATCTCCAAGCAGTTTTTTCTATGAGAAAAATGAACAGCGAGTCTGAAAACCACCTTTATCTCCCCTTGCGATGGAAGAAACCACTCCAAACCACATACTGCTGGGTATATACAGTATATTTCCTAACAATGCTGCCAAAACACTGGTTTGACCCGAGTCACACAAACCCAGCAGAAATTTCATGCACTGTAATCCAAGTCTTTTCTATCTGCTTGCACAGATAAGGCAGTTTCATGTTCCCATTCCTTTCCAGCTTCATAATTCAAGGGATCCAGTGAAACCGGGCAGTCATGCCAGACCTCAGACGTCTGCGTGACCGAAGTATAAGAGGGGAAAACCACAGACGCTCCCTGTTTAAGTGGTGAAGTTGTACCAATTAGCTCATGTAATATTTCTGTTTCGAACATCTGGATCCTGAGAGCAGCCCTGCACTCCTTCCAGATTTCCCCATGACCTGCGGACAACTTTCAAACGGGGGGTGGAGAGACTGGTTCCCAGTCAAATCCTCTTCTATGATCCCAGTAAACATCATTCATGAGCCGCTAACCCCCGAAAGCGCTTCCTCTTCGTGACCTCTCGGGTCACAGAAAGCCAAGATCCTTGAGCTGGACATCCGTGTTTGGGGTTGTTCGCAATCAGACGCAGTTTCCTCTCGAAGGAAGCTGCATGGGCTGAGCTTTTTATAGCCAGACCAGTGGACTCCCGTGTCCAGCAGCAGGGAGGAACATTATAGCACTTTTCCTCTGGCACAGGGAACCCAAACACACTGGGAACAACGTTTTCTCCTTAAAGAGAATGGGAGCCGAATCCGAGCGGCTAGGTGGCGGGGCTAAAAGCGGCCTCGCCAACCACATAGCTGTACATGGGTACAAGTGGGCAGCTTACTTCAAAACTGTAATGCGTTGTTACTGCCATTTCAAAGTAATTTGTTACATTACAATATTACCTATATTGTACCAATTACTTTTAGTTTACTCTCACCAAAATAACTGGCTTGTAAATATAGCTCATGACACTTAACTACCTCATTCCACAGCCAGTGGAAGGTAATGTGGACTCTGACTGAGTGGATTATGATTAAAAACAGGACTGTCCGATGTCATATCTTAAAGGTTCACTCACCCCTTTGCTCTGTCTGACTATAAGAAGTGAAACAGTTTCTCCTCGGCTGATCTCGCGGTGATTTCGGAGAATTTGTACTGTGGCAGCCTTGCCGTTAGGTGTTCTGTTAGTAGGATGAGAAGGTTGGGGGCGGGGCCTGCGTTTTGTATTACGTTACTACCAACACTAAAGGAGACACAAACTAATAACTGCGCGAAGTTCCAGCTCGACTGTCTGTTTGGGCTGAAGGTACATTTCACTGCGAATTTTCTATGACACAAAAACTTTTAACGCTCTGAGAAATGTGAAGCTGAACCTGGATGCCGCATTTACACCTACAGGGGGTCCTCGAGTTACGACACAGTTCCGTTCCCATGGCGGTGATGTAACCCGACTTTTGAAGTGAGCCGAAAAACTCCTCAGTCACTTACCGAACCCCAACCACTATGAAACACTTAAAATGTTCTACACACTCCCTAAAAACACACCAGACCCCTTCATTTGCATTAAGTGGCTGTTAATTTGTGAAACCGAACTGCTAATTTTACCTTAAAAGTGAAGACAGTGTGAAACCACTTTGTCTTAGGTATTAAATTTGAAAATGCAAGAGAAGTATTCAGTAGTTTTACGCCTTAATCAGCTTAATCTGTGCACTTTTTCCCACACAGGAAAATTAAGGTGAAAAAGTTTTTTTTAAAGGGTGAAATTACGGTGTTTGAGACAAAAAGTGGAGTTACAAGGTTTCAGCAAGACAGCGACAATATATATACATATACACACACATACACACACTGAGGGGTTAAGGTATTCTGGGTTTGTTTGTGGGTGGGTTGGAATGCAGGTCTCTGTGTGTTTGTTTTCTGTCTCTGTATTTCTTAAATAAAGCTGTTGTTCACAATAAACTTGTCTTGCTTGATCAACTACATATGGATCTGTGCAACTTTGGGTTTTTGCCAAATTCCTGCTGAGAACATCACACACCCAGAGCTCTGCAGTCCTTCACCACCTACAGCGCTCCCACCGGGAGTCCATTAGTGGTCCACACAGACTCTTACAGGAGGGGTAGTACTGATAGGTCTCCTTAAACGGCTCCATCTGCACCGTGGCCTTGGGGGGAACGAAGGGGACACTGCCCTCCAGGTGAGTGTCCACGATCAGGTGGTTCTGGCCATCCAGCCCCCGGCCTGTCTGGACGATGCTGAGACGCTGCTTGCCGGGGTAAAACGTCACTTCGGTGTGGTGCGTGAACTCGGCACCTGGGAGGGAGAGAAAGAAACTCGTCATCTCCAGCCTGACAGGGTTGCTTTCGCGCGTCTGGACTCCTCTTGGCAAGCTCTGCTGCAGAAAAAGTCATAAAACATGCTCTTGTTTCACCACAAACAAATTTTTACATTGCGTAATCAGGCCCAGATGAGGGTCGCGACCCCTGTAATGGCGCTTGATGAGAACCCGAGCGGTTCGAGAGTCGGGCCTTTTTGGTATTTGTTTAATTTTTTTTCCCACACAAAGTGAAAACACAAGCGCCACCTGACTCAAATTAAGACGAAGGGAGGAGCTGTGAATGGGCCTTGAATATCAATCTGGAGAAAGACCAGCTGCGAGGTTCTCCTGAGTTTATATGGTAACACTTTATTTGAGGGGGTCTACATGAGGGTGACATGTAGCCGTCATAAGAATGACACAACACATGTCAATGCACAATAATGACACATAATTTTTTTATGATTGTTGTCATAATGTGTCATTCGGTTTCTGGAAGGTCGAGATGACATTGTTTGGGTGTCAACATTATGACAACTTGACATTAGCCAAAATTAACATTATTCTTAAATGGGTTACACACAATGTAATCTTGGCTAATGTCACGTCGTCATAATGATGACACCCAAACAACGTCATCTCGACATTCCAAAAATCTGAATGACACATTGTGACAACGGTCATAAACATCAATAATGTGTCATTAATATGCATTGACATGCGACATGTCATTCTTATGATGGCTATATGTCAACCTTATGTAGACACTTCAAAAAAAGTGTTACTATTTATACTAATGAGGAAAATAAGAGCCCTTAAATGATTGCCAGCAGGGGGACGTGTGTTAAACAAACATAAAACGTAAAAAAAATAAAAAAACGGCTGGACCGCCTCATCGGTTGGGATGGGTACCGAAACTCTTTACTCCTGGTGCCTAATTATTAAAGACTCACTCACTCACGCCGCGTTACTGCATATTCTTCCGCCGCCCCAACCAAAATAGTCCCCTCATAGTCTGAAAGTATGGGGATTATGTTGAAATCACACGTTTAAATTTTTTTGCAGTTTTTAATGGGAGTGAGAGTCGTAAATCCTCAGCGTAAGAGATGGGTACCGAAACCCTGTACTTAATCGTTACCGGTGTTTTTTAATTATAAAGGACAGAAGTATCGATAACCTCTGACGTTAATGGTTCTGCTGTCGGTATTGGAGAAATAAAAATACAGAGGGATATCTCGCGCTTATGGAGTGAAAATGGCAGTATTGTTACTTAATTTGTAGTGAGTCCAACTGGTTTAGGTTAGGGTTATGTTTAGGGTTAAAATTTTGTTACTCTGTTCTCAATTTGTTTCCGTTTTTAAGTAAAAAATTCAACAAAAAGTACCTTTAAGACTACCGTTAATGTACCTACTACATAAGTGGTATTGATATAAGTAGTAATACCATTACAACCTTAACCATACCCATCAATACTCACCGGTGGTATTGAAGCCATTGTGGCTGTCGGGGAGCCTCAAGGCGAAGAGCCAGCCGAACAGGCCTCCTATGGGGGCCACAGGCATCAAGGCCCAACCCAGCGGCTCCGGGACCTCGCTGATGGCGGTGTACGCCCGGCCGTCACCCACAACGATGTAGGCGTGAAGGTCGATCTGGTCAAGTCCCACCGCGGTCAAACCCACATTCACCATTCCACTGACCTTCCCATTCACTCGCTGAGGAGCACCTGAGGAACACCAACACATCAGAACAACATCAGTCAAGACTTCACTCATCCTTTCAACCCGACTCTTCTAAGCGGAGGCCCAGAAACCAGCGGGTCGGGCGGCGAGGCTGGCCGGGCATGAGAGACTGTTTGGGTGGTAAGGCTGGTCGGGCAGATAGACTGGTTGGATGGGGAAGCTGGTCGGGCGCTGAGGCTGGTCGGGCGGGGAGACCAGCCGACGAGACTGGTGGAGAGACTGGCCGGGAGAAGAGACTGGCCAGGTGGAGAAATTGGCTGGGTGGAGAGACTGGCCAGGGGAAGAAACTGAATGGGCGGAGAGACTGGCCGGGATGAGAGACTGGCCGGGTGGAGATACTGGCCGGGTGGAGAGACTGGCTGGGGTGAGATACTGGCCAGGGGGAGAAACTGGTCGGGTGGAGAGACTGGCCAGGTGGAGAGAGTGGTCGGGTGGAAAGACTGGCCGGGTGGAGAGACTGGCTGGGTTGAGAGACTGGTCAGGGGGAGAAACTGGTCGGGTTGAGAGACTGGCTGGGGTGAGAGACTGGCCAGGG
>JBBKCR010000001.1:42611595-42626506 GCA_037577295.1 Ladigesia roloffi | reverse complement strand
TTACCTCTGAGAGCTACTTTTACAAAATGAAAATGGCAGAGAGCTACTCATTTTTGTATCATGAAAATAAGTTTTCAACCTCTTATTTGTATGGTTCCTGCCCATCTCCCATCATCTGAATCGGAATCTGAATCCGAATCATCACCTTTGACTCATCAACTTTGACTGTTTTATTGACAACTAATGGGCAAATAATGATTTGGTGTAAGAAGGGAGGAGATATGGTTGGCTATACATGCAGGTTGGTTTTCCGAGTGTCTTAGGGGGTGTTCAGATATCGCGTCTTTTGCTCCCTCAAGTCCATTATTTCAAATGTAGACTCTTGGCAGCCGCGCTCATAACGGAAGTGACACGTTCGCGACATGCACACGGTGCAAAGTGGTGTTTTTTTTCAGGCGATAAAGTTGAAAACACCTCAACTTTCCAGAAGGCTGCAAGCGCTGCACGGGTCGTGTGAAAATATTCAACCAATTAGCTTCCTTGCCTTTTCCGTTACACAGACCAAAGGTGGCTTCACGGGAGAAGCTCTGTTTACTGATGCTTGGGCCAATTTTTCCTAAAATATAATCCAACTGGTCCTTGTTAAGTCTGAAATAGGCTTTGAACCTCCCATTGTCCAGGCAGAGCTCCTGGATCAGCTGGTGAAATTCCCCATGTTTTTTTCAGTTTTTGAAGAATGGGGTGCACCCAGACACTACTGCGTTTTTTTTTATTTTCTGCGTAAATAAATCATGTAGCAGAGTCATAGCAAGTGTTTTTGGTTGGTGGAAATCCATTGCTGAAATTAATGGAGAGCGCGGCTGATGGTTGTTTAGCAACGACAGACACTTCCGGAGCGTAAGCGCCCGAGCGCTTTTAGAAAGAAGGAGAAAGCGACGTCCCTCGCATTTCCCAGGCGTTTTTAGGCGCGATATGTGAACTCCCCCTAATAAAATTTTACTGGTCACGTTTTCAAATGTATGTAGATTCGTTAACCCTTCGGCGAGCTACTTGGAGAGGGGTTGCGAGCTACTGGTAGCTCACGAGCGACATGTATGAGACCCCTGATTTAAATGTATTTATTTTATATTGTTCACGTCTGTGCAGTCATAGTAGTTTCCCCAAGGATCAATTCTGTCTTCTAATCCTGATTCACATCTATTTAAATACAAATTCAAAAACTTTTGAAGAATACACAGATCTACAGGACATAGGAATGTCAAGATTAACCGTTTCACAATTAACCGCGATTTATAATGGCATGATTAATTAACGATGTTTCCGTTGGTGCTGTTAAAAGCGTTGATCCCGACAGGGCTATCAGCGGACTGGCAGGACTCGCCTGGACAGAACATTCAGACAGTGATGCCTCACTCCACCGTACTAAACACTGGCAGAATTGTTTGAAATTAATCCATGCAAAATAATCGTGATAATGGTGAAACCGTGATTATTTCCCAGACGACAATTGTGCCATCAAACTCTTTTATCGTGACACCCCTAATGGGAACCATGTACTCCTATGATGGGGTAAAAGAGTTAAAAGTGGGTAGATATTTACGAAACCTTGAGTAATGCTACACTGAACAGTGAGAGTAAAACTGATTTGTATTGATCTGAAGGTCCTCACTGGTACAGGTTCTTGACGGACTGCTGGTTGGTGGTGATGCTGTAGAAGGGCCCCTCTGTGCGAGAGAAGAAGAAGAAGGTGGAGACCTCCCCCCGCGTGAAGCCCACCCGGGCCGTCAGCTCAATCTCCACATTGAAGGTTTCTTTGGGGCGTGTCCCGAAGAACTGCAGGCCGTCATCGGGGTAGAGGAACAGGGCGTAGGTGTCGGACTCGTCATACGCCACCACGGCCTGGAAGGTGTTGACCTGCGGGAGATAAAGGTCCCCTTGTTATTCCCTATCGCTCCATCTCATCCTGAGGGAGGGGCCGGACTCCTCCAGGAACAAAAGCCCCTCACAGCCCGCGGAAATCTGGGGGTTCATCTCCGGCCCTAATGAACAGCGTCAACAAATACCCACTTTCACAAGAAGCACTCAGTTTACACAGTTTAACCCTTTAAAACCTTACAATAGATTCTTTCAGAACTAAAGCTCCTACATATTTATTACTAATTACTAACAACTGTTATGGGATAGTTGTTAGTAGATACTGATTACTTTATAGTAGAATAATTTACAGTAGATACGAATTACTTTATAGTAGAATAATTCACAGTAGACACGAATTACTTTATAGTAGAATAATTCACAGTAGATACTAATTACTTCATAGTAGAATAATTCACAGTAGATACTAATTACTTTATAGTAGAATAATTCATAGTAGATACTGAATAATAAATAGTAGATACTAAATACTTTATAGTAGATACTGAATAATTAATAGTATATACTGAATAATTAATAGTAAATACTAGAGGTCAACCAATATATCGGCTTTGCCGATTAATCGGCACCGATAGTTCATTCCCGGAACTGTCGATTATCTCCAAAAATCTACGCCAATAGTTATTCCAGGTTACTTTTTGTTTCCGTTTGAGAGAATGTCTTTAATTTACATCAATATTTATTTATATATTCATATTTATTTATGTATAGCACATTTTCATGAAGTACTGTTTTTTTGTTTGTTTTTTTGTACTAAATTTCAGTACTATTTTACATGGAGTGTTGTGTTTTTATTTAGTTTTTTTCCCCATCCAGTCTCCAGTTTAAAAACTATGGGTTAATTAATCGGTTATCGGCAAGTACTGACCAACCTAGCTATCGGTATTGGTAAAATTCAATATCGGTCGACCTCTAATAGATGTTTGATAATTGATAATAGATACTAAATAATTTGTAGTAGATGCTGAATACTTTATAGTCAGTACTGAATAATTCATAGTGGATACTAAATAATGAATAGTAGATTCTAAATATTTTATAATAGATACTGAATAATTTATAGTAGATAGTAAATAATTTATAGTTAATACTGAAACATTCATAGTATATACTGAATCCTTTATAGCAGATACTGAAATATTTTTAGACGTTACTGAATAATAAGAATTTGTGTCTTTGTATTTCTGTGAAGTCCTTGCATAAGGGGTGGTTTCACTGGTGTTTATAGGGTCTGTCAGCCCACCAACTGTGCCCCCCACAAAGAGCGGCCCCTGTAAATCCTCCTCTGCGTCGGTTTCACACCCCGTTAAAAAGGCCCCCAGACCACCAGAGCCACCATGTGAGAGGCTGTAAATGTGTCCTCTTCTGTTTGTTATGATACAGTCTGAGTGTCGTCACCCAGATCATGTCATTAAAGCCTGGGAACGCCGAGATCAGAGAGAAATCCATCCTGAACCGCAGCCGCAGGCGGACCCTCCACCTCCAGAGCGGCGGATACACCAGTCCACCAGTGTGGGACACATGGGGCTTATTCAGTACTCAGATACTGAAACTCATCTCAATGTTAATGTGGGATAAACGGGATTATTCAGTACTCAGATGCTGAAACTCATCTCATAGTTAATGTGGGATGAATTCAGTATTCAGATTCTTAAACTCATCTCAGGGTTAATGTGGGATAAACTGGATTATTCAGTACTCAGATACTGAAACTCATCTCAGTGTTAATGTGAAGCAGGGGGCTGCCACCAACGAGGGGCGCCGGTGAGCAGTGTGGTTGGACGATTTTGTGCTCAAGGAAATTTCAATGGTGCGAATAGCAGTGCTAGGATTTGAACCCACAACCTTCTGGTTGCAGGGCAATCTCCCTAACTGCCAAGCCACCAGCTGCCTCAAGAGGTGCAATGGTTTTGCAGCATCACTCTTATTATAATGTATAATTATATACTGTTTTCCTACTCAAATAGAAACCAGGCTGAATTTATGTGTCCAGTTTATTGCGTAATTTTCCTTCTGATTTTATGCCGACGCCCTAACCCAGCAACAAGCCACCCCAGCTGGATAAACTGGGTTTATTCGATACACACAAACTCAGACTCATCTCACTGTTTGTTTACTTAATGTTTACGTGCGTTTTTGAGCGAGTTTGTAGAAAAGAGGCGACACAAGCAGCAGATACTGCGCCTTAAACTCATCCAAACAAGCATCTAACAGATGTTTACAAAACACTTCAGACAGAAAATGAGACATTCATACATGGTGATGATCTTCATAACACCAACATAAATCACTGAACCAGCCTGAAACACCAAGATAAATCTCTAAATCAAACTAAAACACAAAGATAAATCTCTAAATCAAACTAAAACACAAAGCTAAATCACTACACCAGCGTAAAACAGAATTAAATCAATAACCCAGCCTAAAACAAACAGATACTAAACAGATCACTAAATCAGCCTGAACATGAAGATGAATCTCTAAACCAGCCTAAAACGCAAAGATACATCACTAAATCCAACTCAAACACGAAGATAAATCCCTAAACCAGCCTAATACGCAAATATAAATAACTAAATCAAACTAAAAAACTAAGATAAATCACTACATAAAATTAAAACACAAATATAATGCACTAAATAAAGCTAAACCTAAAAGATAATTCACTAAACTGGCATTAAATCCAAAATAAATCAGTAAACCAGCCTAAAACACAAAGATAAATCATTCAATTCAAATAAACACAACGATAAAGCAATACATCTGCCTGAAACAAAAAGATAAATCATTAAATCCAAATAAAACTCAAGTATAAATCACTAAATCCAAATAAACACAAAGATAAATCAGTAAATCTGCCTAAAACACAAAGATGTCATGATAGGAATGCACACACACTCAGTGTAAAATTCTTCTCCTCCCTCTTCAGTAATCCCACCTACAATGTTCTTGTGTTGCTATCACCTCCATCACACAACACCTCCACCCCCCCCCGCACACACACACACAAACAAACACACACATACTCTCACACATACGCAGAACACTGCATCTGGTTTCAAGAGCCCCCCCAGGCTAGCCAGCTCCACAGTGTCCCCCCAAATGACCCCCTCCCCATCCCTCCACCTCCACCTCCCCCAGCCGAGTCCTAATTACAAGACCACACCGCCTCCGAGCCGCAGGAACACACCCATAAACAAGATTGTTTAAAGATGTTATTGTAAATAATTAGGCTCCCACTTCAGGCACGGCGGAGGACGGGCTGGGACAGACCTTCCAGCGAGGACACGGGGACAAGAAGACACAGAGCAACACCTCCGTCCAGTTCTCTAGCTGCTCTCCTTGGTTCTCACTTTCTCCTCTTTAAACTCCTTATGGATCTAAACTGTCCCACTTTGGGAGTGGAGATAAAATTCAGACTAATTTATAAGAAACAAAGTTTCCTTCTGGATCTTCTGGTGGATCTGAAGATCTCATTATCAGAGCTGAATAAAGATCTGAATTCAGTTCCTAGAAGTCACACTTCACTGGTACAACTTCAACTACATGGGTGTGTGTCTGGGAAATCTAGTCTAATGCAGACTTTCTCTTCATTCATCTGCCCATAACACTTCCTCGTCAACTACTAATCTGTTAATTACACTGTCGGCCTGAATCTGAAATGGTACCCTGTTTCCTCTAGGGGGTGCTGTGTAAGTTATAAAACTTGACATTCTACAAAAACGTGGTCACAGTTTGTCCATTCTGGAGTTCCGCACACATGTCTGAGTCTCCAGTGTCTCTGTGTTAGACGTGTTTGGAGCAGGGAGCCATTTGGGACGCAGCCCTGCTGCTCGTCTGGGTTACTCGTGTCCACTCTTTAGTTTAGTTCAGCATTTACCGGATTGTTCAGGATTTTATGATATCAGATCCAGTGGTTTTGGCCTGAGCTGGACCGATACTGATACTAATACTGATACCGATACTGATACTGAGTATCGGATTAGTTTTAAATTGTGTTATTTATTAAAAGCAACAAAATAATTACAGACATTTTTGGCACTAAAAACCACAAATACCTAAACACACCTGTTAAATGAAGAGGAACCTGATCTCTCCTCAAACATCACCCAGAACCCAGAGCTCTTTACCATAATCAGATTAGGCCCAGTAGGCAAACACCTTCAGTCACAGTAAAGAGCAGTGGGACTGGAGATCAGGATTCTCACATGTTTACTCTTCAAAACTCCTTCAGGATATTCCTCCCCAGCTGTTTACCAGAATAAATGAAGAAACAGCACCAAACAACCACACCTACACCCTTCACTCCACCTGCAGTCCTTCACTTTCAGTGTTTTCTTCTGTTTTTCCACTGGAGCTACACGGCTAACGAGGCTAGCAGGTAATCGTGAGCTTTGTTTGAACAAAGGAGTCAACCTTTTGGAGTTTCCACAAGGACATTTCAACTAGAACCCCTCTTGAAGTTGGAGGAACCGCACCAACCACAACCTGAAAATCCAAGATGGCGGCTCAATACATTGTTATCCATTTGCTAACTTGGCTAGCAGCTGGTTTCTGATTTCCCTGAAGAAGATTCTGCTGCTCACAGCAGTCTTTTCTTTGTCTTCTCAGAAATAAATCATCATCTTATCTGCTGTTATTGAGTCTGACTTGTTTCTCCTAACCCTCATTTAAGTGTAATAGGAACAAAAGAGAAAATCAACTGAAGACAGAAGATCTTCTCCTATTCTCATTGGTTCTAGATTTCTTCACTTTAACTCCTTATGGATCTAAACTGTCATACTTTAGGAATTTAATCACTGAGATTCATTTATAAGAGAGACAGTTTTCTTCTGGATCTTCTGGTGGATCTGAAGATCTGCTGGTCTGAGCTGAATAAAGATCAGAGCAGTGAGAGGAAAGAAATCTGATGTGGAGATGTTAAACTGGAATCGGGCTGAGGTCAGAGGAAGCTCTTTCTCAGAGCTGAATTTAAATGGTCATACTGCACTTTGCTGTTGTTGAAAAGGCCCTTTCACTTTTACTGTCATAATTTCACCATAGTAGCACTACAATAGCACTCTCTTCACATGACTACGGGTTTAGACTAATTTACTACATCTATTATTGTGCAAAAAAAGGTCAAACTGACCATGAAAAATAACCCCAACAATGACCAAAAGCGGAGTTACAAGGTTAAGTCAAGTTTCTTCATGTTGTCCATTATCTTATATAAAGTATGTTCTTTACAGGAAAATAATAAAAATATCATGCAAAAAAAGAGTTAGAAGTAAAAAAAAGGAATTAAAGACATAAAAGTATACATATAAATTATTATATGTTGCTTATATGTTGTAAAACTATATAGGTTTCAAATTGTATGCATTTACAGTTTTTCTCTGTTGGTTTGGCTCATTTCTTGAAACCAAGATGACATTCTCAATACAAAGGACAAATCTCCAAACCAACTTGCAATGGTTCACAACAGAATGGCATTTCTCATTGCTTTCATCAAATTGCAAATGTCTTAGTACATGTTTCAAGTGTCTCAGTGCATCTTTGCAAATGGTTTCGTACAAGTAGCCGCCAGTTTGCACAATGATCCCACATTTAGCACTTTTTCCAAATAAATAAATCTTGCTGATCTAAACTGATTAGTTAATTCTCAGTCTAATGGTAGTTCTCTCCAAAACATGTCGGCATGATTTCATTCTGTAAGTCATCATATGCACAATAGTCTGTTCAGTTGTCAAAATAAGTCTAGAACACAATACTGTGAACACCATATATGAATCTTGAAACATTTCTTAAATTAATGCCAGTAATTGACAGTAAAATTACAGCTTGACTAATGAAGGAGGAGGACAGGTGCTGTCTGTGATTGTGAATGCTGCCAAACATGTATATATAGAGCCAGGGCCAGGACCTTTTGCAGTTTAAACATGAAGATATCTTGCCATGTAAATGAACAGCTTCCTGCCCGAAGAAGAGGAAGAGGAGGAGAAATAAGAAGAAGAGGACGAGGAGTGTGGTGGTGGAATAGGGGGCCGAGGCCATGTTATCCCGGGTGAAATTCGGGCCACAACTATTTTGTTGTTAAGCATTGCCTCACAATGGCAGAGGCAGGTGGCTGAATGCAGCCTAATGTGCCTCACTGTGTTTAACATTGTGTTCTGCACATCTGAGAAGTGATTCTGAGGGCCAATGTGAATTTCCAGTAGGGCTCATCAGGGCCTGGTTCACTGACTATCCAAGGATGCTCCTGGAGCTGCTACCACCATACTCTTCTCTCCTCAACCAATTTTTGTTCCACTTGGAGGTGGAGAGTGTATGAATTTTGGGCTCAAGACCAGAGGTTCTTGTTCCATGCAGGGGAGTGAACATCACTGGTTCAGAAAAGGGATAATATCAGCTGTGATATGGATGAAACTCTATGGACAAACAGAGAGCAGCATGTGAAAGGCAGGAGGATGAGGATTGTGGCCAGGAGAGGAAGGGTGACGACAGTGACCAGTCAAGTCAAGTCAAGTCAAGTCAAGTTTATTTCTAAAGCACTTTACAGCAGTTGTTCCACTACACCAAAGTGCTCTACAAGAAACATATATACATTCTAAAATTCCAGCCGGATGTGGGACGCAGGTCTCAGAAACAGGACATGTCCGGGAAAAAGAGGACGTCCCCCTACTCTTCTCTCTGTCTGACTACAAGAAGTGAAACCTTTTGTTTGAAACCATCTCGCAGTGATTTTGGCGAATTTACATGAGGAAGAAAAAAAATCTTTCAGATTTCAAATGCATTGTAATGCGTGTTACTGACATTAAAAATATTACCAATGTTTGTTCTGTAATGCCTTACATTACCGCGCTACAGCAAAAAGCAATGCAGTACAGTAATTAGTTACTTTTGTAGCGCATTACTCCCAACACTGGTGCTCAGTAGAGAGTCCCTGAGGGGAAATATCAACAGACTTTTAACATAATATTAATAAAAATATGCAAATATGCACAATAAACTAATTGTCAACGTTAAATAATGCACTAATGTGATAATGGCACGTAACCTGCCCGGCTCTCTTACAATTAATAGAAAATTAACATTAATTCGTCTTTGACCTCCAGCATGAACACCAAGTCGTGCGCTGGCGGTGACATGACAGATTACAAGCTGTTACTTCCTCCCTCTCAGTAACGGATGCTCCGCGACGGCCTCCCGGGTCAACAGGCCGTAGAAGATAAAGTGGGTAATTAGTCAAGCTCTGTTTACGCACTGGTGCAGTCTGGACATAAATATGAGGACATCTCCGCCGCACTGTTGTCTCAGACAATAAATAACTAAAGATAATGTTTAACATGTAGCACAGCTGTGTCTCCGCACAGGCTGGAGCCAAACATCCACCACAAATACCGACAGTCCATTCATTCCACCACAGAGGAAGATTCTCCACGTTTCATACCAGGCCCCATGTTGCCACCAGCACATGGAATGTACAGCATAGTTCAGTAAGAGCTCAGGGTTTATATTAATCTGCACTGTTGTCAGGAATTTAAACTAAAGATCTCTCAAATGTTTCTGACCTCTTTTAGCTCTCGAACCTCCTGTTTATAGCAAAAGCCTTGCTTTTAGACGAACTTCTCGTTCACAGTTCAATGAAACGGCTGGAGGAACCTTGTGGAATACTACCAGAACTTCATCTAGTTTGAAAGGAGAAAGGTTTTACAGACAAAACATCCTCTGCACTTTGGACTCAAACCAGTACATGCAGAATGCAAATGATATACAAATCATTTAACTGAGGGCATTTGAATAGTATACACTGATACACAATTTGTCCAAAAGTTTGTGGACAATGTGTGGCGATCTCTTCTGGAATCTAGGGTATTATATTCTGTGGATGTTGGAACTTTGCAGTGAGGATTTGGTTGCATAAGAGCGTTAGTGAGGTCAGGTCCTGACATTGGATGATTAGTTCAGGAGGGCTGGGTGACCATAGACTTATTCCATTGGTCAATGTCTTTCTATAGATAGAGACTAATCGGTGTTTGCAGCAACTGAACCCCTCAGTTAGTAATGTCAAGCAATTTGAAGTCCCGGAAGTCACTTGTTAGAAGGACTTTGTGGACACTCCTGGACACAGTAAAGCTTCACTGCTTGCAATAATGGGGTCAAATGTGTCGGGAGCATGGAAAAGTCTACAAGGTGCAGCACTGGCCTGTTTTGTCTTCAACTCTATTTTTTACCGCTGGCACAGACGGCGGCTACAAGATTTACATGAGAGTAAAGGGGACTCTTTATTCAACTAACTAGCTTAATAAATTACGTAATGACTTAATTACATTTACCAAAAAAGCACGAAGAAGTCTAGACCTTTGGTTTTCCCTGGAAAGCTTGTGTCGCGAGCTCCTCGCCGATGCCTTTAAAGAAAAGAGCTTCCTGTCTGCAGTTACAGAGCACATGCGAATCATCGGCTGCCACTTTTTCCCGCAAACTGCACGGGGGAAATTAGAGGCTGGGGGGGATCCTGGGACATATTAGTAGTTCGTGAGGAGAAGCATTGTGTGCACAGGTGCCCTGTGGGCTTGCAATTAAAGCAGAGGAGGGGAATTAAGTTGGGAGAGACGACTGATGGCCCAGCCTGATAACCTGCGCCTGTAGGGGAGGTCAGAAGGTGCAGGGCTAATCCCCAGAGCTGCAGGGTCGCATAGTTCAAACCACTCCCAGCAGATTCTCAGGGCGCGTTTATATCTACAGTGTGGATTCACATGCTGTGGTCCAAGCAGAAAACAAATAATTTAATATTAATGACGATTTTGTAACCATTTAGATTCAAAGGTCTCTGCACAATCCAGTCACCAGGATTCATACAAAATCTTTCAGAGCAGTCTGATGTGGAATTGTCCTTATTTGGCTGATTTGGTAATAATTATTTGCCCCAGAAATCACACCGTAAGTGACTTTTTAAAAACTCCAGTTGTTTGAATGGAGCTGGGACTGTAGCCGAAGCCCCTCCCCTCATTGTCTACTCTGATAGGCTGAACTCAGAAGTCTATATTTGATCTCATTCTGCTGATTTGCTAAGAAAGTAAGCCCCAAACATCACAACTCCTGCAATTTATAGGCCGCTTCAGTAAAAGTCGGGTGAGAAGGGGCGGGTCTACAACAAGCCACTCCTCACTCAAATCTTATGGGACACACTCAGAAGTCTATTTTATACTCCTGATTTGGATGATTCCAAAAAAGAATAAAGCCCAAAAATTACACCTATTGCATGTTATATGTGACTTCAATGCAAAAGCCCAGGCATTTGAGTGTGGTTGGGACTACAGCCTAAGCCCCGCCCCTCATTGGCTGCTCTAATTTGATAGGCTGTACTCAAACATCTGTCTCTGATCTTATTCTGCTGGTTATGCCCATTTGATAAAATCATAAGACCAAACATCACAGACCATGCAGTTTAAAGGCAAAAAAAACAAGACAGTTGAGTGTAGGTGGGTCTATAGATTAAGCCCCGCCCCCTTGTTGCCTGTTCTATTATGACAGGCTGCATTCAGAAGCATAATTTTGATCTAATTCAATATTTTTCACTGAAGATATTAAGTGAGACCACCCTCAGACTGTGTTTCGGTGCTACAGCTTCACAGTGTTTCAATCTAGTATGAAAATGGCGGCACCCTAACCTGTCTGGGCTCGTCAGAGGAGCGGCTGGGTTCTTCATAAGCGGCGACGTTCTCCCAGGTGGCGATGACTGCGTGGGTCGGGGCGAACTGCGAGCCGGGGAAGCCCCTCTGGACCTCCTCCGTCACCCGGTTCAGCACGGCGATGGATTCGGTCTGGCGGTAGTAAATGTTCCCTTTCCCGTTACTGGTGTCGATATCAGCCAGGAACGGAGCAATCACTGGGAATTCAGTCGGGAACCCGTCATCAACATACTGCTTCTCCATGGGCAGGTCCTGGGTGGAGATGATGCCATTGGTGGCCACCTGAAACAGGAGATGAGATTCAACCAACATGAATGTGACATTATCACTATCATTTTTAACTGTGGCCTCTTTCTAGGGTCCAAACTTGATAAACTTTGCCAAAATCTTAATTTATTCATCATACAGTTCAGTATTCATGAATTCTGGTGCTCAGCGTGTGTTCTGTGAGTGTGAAGGACCATTTACAGTGTAATCATTCTTCATATTATTAGTGTTAGTGTAAAGAACTTTTTGTAGTATGAGGAACGTTCACATACTGAGAGAACCTGATTAGAGTGGCTCTTTCTAGAACCTTTACATTATGTGAAGCTTCTTTAACTTAAAAAAGTTTTTTTACATTTCCAATCCCACTCTAAAAAGCAATGTTTGAATAAAAAAACTGTATATGTGAAGAACCTTTTTAGGTTCTTTATTGTACATGGAGGTGCTTCACATTCCCAAACCCACCCTTTTCCCTTTCAAAGCTACTTTTGAATAATTAATTGTTCTGTGTGTAGAGCCATTCAAAATTTGAATGAGGTCCATCTTAGATCTCTCAGAGCTCGTTTACATAAGTGGTTCTCCATTTAAAGGTTCTCTGTAGGGCTGCAACTATCAAATATTTTTGGAATCAATAATACTGTTGGTATTTTCACCTATTGATTGAATAATTGAGTAAATCATATATACACTTGATGTACACACTTGATGTTCCCTGTACACACGACAATGTGAGAAAACAGAGGCGCTATCAGCCCTATATGCTGGACCAGAGTCAGCCACAGAGCGAGATGAACTTAACACTTCATGGCGACTTGCCTTTGCCGGTAGCTGTAGTGCGCGGCGTCTTACGCTCATAAAACCAGCAGACAAAAATGGAGGATCTTCAACTAGTATAGTGGGCGGGGCTGGACAGGTGATGGGCGGTTCTATGCTAATTTCCCTATTTTGACATCACAACAGGGGAGTGTCCAAACAGCTCTTAGACGTTCATTATTCCTGACAACAACATCTTTCAACAAACACACAGAAAACGAAGGGATAGTTTTTAAGGCTTAAGTTCATAGTAGCAGTAGAGACAAAAATGAAAACACAAAAGGATGTAGAATGTGAGTTTTGCATTATACAGTTTCTCCAAGTTCAATCAAGTTTCTGATTCTGATAAAATGAGGTGAGCACTACTTGTGTATAAGCACATTAGTGTGTTGATTTGGATGCATAGTTTGTAAGGTATATAATGAACAGCATCATGTGTTTTGTTCAGAGTATTTTGTTGATGTTTATTTTAGACTTTTAGTTTTATTCTGCTCTTGTATTCGTGCGGTCGCAAATTAGGCGAATTCCTCCGGGACCTATGAAGTTCTCTGAGTCTGATTCATTTGCAACAAAAGCCAGTACATAAAGGCGAATAAACTGCGAGAGCTGAGAACCCAGAGTGGTTTGTGTTAGGTGGTTTCCGAACAATCAGGAAATCCTGCCCCGACCGAACGGACCCAGAGGCCTCAACGGCAACTTACATAAACACTCCTGACAGAGTGGAGGCTCTTCCTGAGCTGGAGCTGTATCTTCTGACTCACCCAGACTCCACCAAGTGCTATATCATGCATAAGGATATTAATATATGGAACAGTCCTACAATTTGCAGTTTTCTTATTGAATTAATGGCATTAGCATTATATGCAACATCTTATTACTATTGTGTGAAACAGTCTTACCTCGTGGAAGTTGTGCAGTTTTCTTATGGCGCTAAAACTTGTGAATTACGTGCAAGATCAAGTTGGGTAAAATTAAAGAGGCCCCTTATACTCACACATTAACACACCACAGCACAAACAGTGTGGAATATGTTCTCTGCATTAAACCCATTCACCAAGTAAAGCCGGAGAATGCCACCAATGAGGGGCGCCAGAGAGCAGTGTGTGTGTGGCGGTACATTACTCAAGAGAATCTCAGTGGTGCCCCTAGCAGTGGTGGGATTTGAACCCACAACCTTCTGATTGCAGGGGCAACTCCCATAAAAGTACACTACTATGTGCAACAGTCTCGCCATGTGCATATTCGTGCAGTTTTCTTATTATTATATGGAATATTCTTACAAGGTGCGGTTTTCTCATTGGATTAAAGTCATTACCATTACATGCAACCTCTTATTACTATCTCATCATGTGAAATAACACTACTTACATTGATATTACTGATCTATTACGGATCTCTAAGCAAAAACTGACTCCCAATAGATTTTAGTGTTACTATCAATTCACTTCACTGTGAGTTATTGACCCAGTTGTGTTTATATCACAGTGTATTTCATACTGAGTAGTTTCTGCAGTTTAATTTAAATTATGAATTTTATATTGTTCTGATATCCCTGTCTCTGTCTGTGTCCCTGTGTCTCTGTCTCACTGTCCCTGTGTCTCTGTCTGGGTTCCCATGTCTGTGTTCATCTGCGTAAATGTCATCTGTGTATTTGTCATCGTGGCCCTATATTTCTCTCTGTGTTCCCGAGTCAAAGTGTCCCTGTGCAGTTGTAGTATAAGTAATTTTCTCCAGTGCAGTTTTCTGGTTCCCTGTCTGAGTTGCTCTGTGTGTTAATCCTGTTTCCCTGAGTTCTGTAAGTGTTTTGTTAATCGGGACTCACGTATAAACTCCTGAAGCTGGTGTCGTAGAAGAAGAGGGGTCTGTTCAGACTGAGGACCGCGGAGGTCTCGTCGTCCCCCTCGGGCAGCGCAAGGTCCCCCGAGTCCGGGCCGAAGGGGAAGAGCCCGGTCCGGGGCAGCGCCGCAACGCAGCAGGTCCACGCCAGCTGGAGGAGAAGTTCCCAGGTCCTCATGCTGAGACTTCTTTCACACTGAGATGCTCCGGAGAAAACCTCCAGAACACATGGAGAACCCACCCGCTCCGGACAGGCACCGCCCCTCCTGCGCTCTGATTGGCGGGCAGTGGACCTCCTCCTGTCCAGAACGGGCTGATAAACACCACCACCAACATTAGCATTGATTTTTAATTGATCATTGACTACACTTTTTTATCTATCTATCTATCTATCTATCTATCTATCTATCTATCTATCTATCTCTCTATCTATCTATCTATCTATCTAT
>JBBKCR010000001.1:42570853-42582173 GCA_037577295.1 Ladigesia roloffi | reverse complement strand
ACACACTCACACGCACACACACACACACACACACACACACACACACACACACACACCAATCAGCCAGCGACAGTTACTCTACTGTAAAACAGCAGGGAAAAAGCAGCACAATCATATAATAGCATAAAACATATTTAAGGACATTAAAATCTAAATAAATACTTATTTTATGGTGCGTAGAGGACTCAGATTTATACTCCGTAACACTAAACACAATTTAAAGTGATGGTTCGGCTAAAAATGGAATTCACAGCATCCCTTCCCCTCCCTTAAATTTAACCCGACTGCTTTTAATACTGAGACTGTAAGACTTTATATAACTGACCATTTTGCTTTTTTGATCTGTATTGAGGTTTATTCTAAAAGTGGTCTGGGCTGAATCTCTTGTTTGAACGGACAGGGCTAACACTCTGTCATGTAAACAGGCATGTAAATATGTTAAGGAGCTGTATTTCACAAAAACAATAATCAGACAACTGGCTGTTTTTGCATATTAGTGTTAGTTTTAATGGTAGTTTCACAATATTTAAAGATGAAATAAAACTCTTATTTCACAAATAACATTTTGTTTTATGTCTTTTCATAAAAATGCTCTTATATATGATTAACATGCTTATATGGTTTCTGGCACTGTAGGACATAGTTATGAATAAACCAGGACTAAAGTTGATCTTCCAGCTACTGTTTTTATCTTAGTGATGTCTAATTTTAAAGTATGTATACTCAATTTTGGGTCGAACCACCCGCTTAAGCCTTTATATTCCAGCTCTTTCAGGGCTAAATTTGTTTTAAAAGAAAGAAAAAGGCAAAAAATTGCAGCTCTGTGAGAATATAGATATTTTGGAGCTGGACAACAGGGTCCAGCATTACAGAATATGTGAATAAAGCTCGGAATGTTGCCAACCCCTCAAGTGATAGTAACCTAATCGCCAGTTTAATAGGTACGTCTACCTCCTCCTGACCTTCATTGGCCATTTTATGAGAAGCACTGTAGATAATGGGTGTATCAGGCACTTTGTTATGCTCTTTAATGCCATTGGTATGTTAAAGGTGGCCCATCACCTAATGATATCCAGTCAGACACTGTCCTCTGATGAAGGTCTGGAGGATTTTATCACACTGTGAACCAGCAGATGGGCCATAGTACAGCAGCAAGGGAGGGGTTTCTGATAAAGTGACCAGTAAAGTGTACCCAGTGTGTAAAACCCCAAGTAATGCTGCTGTGCCTAATGCACTCATATCAGCACCACACACACTTGACCACCACCATGTCAGGGTGACTGCTGAGGCGAGAAGCATCTACCACTTGAATGGAATCTGACAACAGTGTTCCCTGTTCCACTCTCTCAAAAGGGCCTGATAAATTCTGCAGTTGAACAATTATAGTCATTCACACCCAGTCACATTAGCATTTGTTTAATAGGGATGTAAATAAGCAAATAATGCACAACATTACATTTTTCTGATTATTTTTAATGCAGTCTTAAGGAGCAGTTCTGTAGGCCTCCTAAAGGACTCTCAGTCTGGTTTAGGCCGGTGATCAGTATACTGGTGGTGCTGAATGCTGACTGGATGGATGGAACTCCTTTATCTAGGCTCCTTGTGTCTTTAGACACTTTGCAGCCTGTCAGTGAAACATTTGTTCCCCTTGGCTATTTACGCTACAGAAACTGTCAGTTGATCAGGGATGCCGTGAGGAGTGTTTCTGATAAAATGGCCAACAAGTGTGTTTCCCAGGTAGAGTACACTTATCACTAGAAGCGGGCCGGCTCTAATTCTACACCAACGGCATCAACATGAACAGCAAAGACACAGGGGGTGTGAAGAGAAGACGGATGACTGGATGAAAACGACTCACACACTCACAGTAGTGCTGTTCACATCCACCTAATCCAACATGCACCCCCCCCCATTCCCTCAAAAAACCACAGTGGAAGCAGGAGGAGGTCAACAGCATGCTTTTTTTTTGCATTCCAATGCCATTTTCAGATCACACACTGTTAATGTCAGTGCCAGCGGCCCCTCTCCGAAGAGACACTGAAAAGAATTTTCTGCTCTTTTTCTGCCCATACATGACAAGGACAAGGCTAGAATGTGCATGAGGCTCTTTTGTTTTTCCATGCTTACTGAGATCAGGACACAAAACACTCTTTTGTGTGCTCTGATTGGCCAACAAGATGCATCGGAGGGTGAGGCAAGCACACACATCCACACATCACTGTGGACACACTGTGTTTCCATTTTGAACCCCCTCCCCCTCCCCCAATAATCACAAAATGGAGATAACGAACATAAAATCAGACCCAAACACAAAAGAAAACATGTGTTTTTTCCACGATTTAAACTGCTGAATTGAGAGACAGTGTGATCAAACCAATGGCAGACAGTTCAGTGGGTTAAAGCACCTCTCTTGCCATGGCGGGAAGTGTGTATGATAAAGAGGACGGACGCTGGATGACGAGGTGGGGCTCACCTCCGCGTGGGCGTGGCCTGGGGCGGAGCTTTGCGCCCCGCATGCTGACTGGGGGCGCTTGGGACAGATTCTAGGCAGGCAGGCCCCGCCCCCCTCCCTTCCGCTTCCACAACACTTAGGTTTGGAGAGCTGGCGAATCTGTTTGCAGCGTTTATACCCTTATGCAACATTGAGAGGACACAAACAGAAAGGGAATTTTGGTTGTTGACGTTCGTCCGTCTGCACTGGGGAGCGCTAAGTTCAAGGACTAAACTGATCTTCCAGCTGTGGCGAAACAATGGACACGCACCACTGTGGACGAGGTACATGAGCTAGCGGTGACGAGGAATGGCTTGGAAAGCAAAGTGAGTAGAGTTGGATGTCGGAACATGGATAAAAGTAGACACAGACAATGAGTTCACACGTACAGACCTTACAGAATTAAAAACAACTTAAAAAGAAAAGAAACATAAAATCTGGTCATGCAGAACAACCCATTCCATCATTTAAGGGATGGATGCATCAGTATTTCAGTAACCAAAATATGTCGTAGGGCATTAAACTCAAGCATTCAGTTCAATGTAATAAGGCTATTCAGGTTCTACATGTCTCAGTTCTGTTCATGTCATTTAAATGGTCAGTCTATGGGCTGCACATTAACACTAGTTTCTGAAAATGTTCAGCATCGTTCGGGTGACGTTTTTACCTTTATTAGGGGGTTAATGACCCCAACGTTGGGGCTGGTGTTGAACACTTTACTGAAGCTGGTCTCACGGTTCACCAGCTCCAGCTGGTAGAACTTCTTATCGTCCTGGAACGAAGGAGGCGCACTCTGTGTAAACGAGTTTAGGAAGGTTTGTAGCAGCACTGAGCTCCTGGTGCGTGAACACAATACCTCAGACGCTGCATTTACATTACAGCAGAGCAAAGCCTCCCATTCATTTCTACGTTGAGCGCGGCAGCGAAGCCAAGCAGCCAAAGAGGCGAAAAAAACGTAGAGTGTTTCGGAACTGCAAATAAGAAGAAGCCAGCAGCCAATCTGGTTGGCGGTTTCGGAACGGGGCCCACCCATAAAGCTACATGCTGAAATCAGGGTGGTGGGTGTTGCCCAGGGGGGTCCCAGGCGGGTACTCAGTAGTTGCACTCCTATTAAAGGCGGCTTCTAGGGTTTGTTATGTTTTTGCTATGTTATCCCTAGTGATTGCAAGGGTTCTGCTGAGTTGGCTGTGGTGTTCTGGTGATGGCTACATGGTTGCATAGGGGCTTGCTGGCGTTTTGTCAGGTTGTTGCTAATATAAGGAAACCATTGTCTAGGGTGTTGCTAAATGGTTGCAATGGCATCCCGGGTGGTAGTTGCACTGGTGATTTCTAGGGCTACATGTTGTGATAGTGTTCTTTGGTGTTTGCTAGTGTTACCCTAGGTGGTTGCTATGCTATCCCAGGTGACTTCTAGGTGGTTGCTAGGATTCTGCAAGGTGATTGCTGGGATATCCCTGGATTTTAGGATTTTGCTATGTGGTTGCTGTATTATGTTTTATTATGGCATCCCAATTGTCGCTGGTTTGTTGCCATGTCATGGGTGTGGTGTTCCAGGTCATTTCTAGTTTGTTGCTAGGTTGTTGCATAGCAATTTGCGAACACTAATGAAAATTTGAAAGCAATATTGCAGAACTAGCCTGCGACTCTGCATTAGTTTTACTGTAGACCGCTAAACCTACTTGCATTTTAGCGACATGCCCCCCAAAGCACCCAGCAGTTGGCGAGAGTAGTGATTCATTTTGCTGTAATATAAATGCAGCATTAAGCAGAATTCACAGTATTGTGGCAAAAATTAAAGATAGATTTCCAGGACTAGGTTTGATATGAAGCCAAAACATTCCACATTTACTGGTCAGTGTATCATACTTTAACAAACTTTAGCTGTTAATTTCCATGAGTGGCAGCAAACAAATGCTCCAATAAAAGAGAATGGCTGATAATGCGAAACCTTTTTGCCGCAATAGTGTGAATGCTGCTTTACAGTGGCAAGAATTTTGAAAGTGAACAAGCAAACAGGCAAGAGGCAAGTACACAGTATTGTCTGCTCTAAAAAAAGATATACCTTGGTTCAAATGTGCATTACTGTCCAATAAATATATCAACAGTTATAAAAAAAGGTAGATTTAAGTAAAATTAACGATAAATCAGTAAACGTATTAGGAGTGCAAAATATATACTTTGCTGTTAGCATAGTATCGGTTTCTGTAATACTGATATCGCCAAAGGCTGTAATATGCAAACAATCCTTTAGCCAAATGAGTACTGGGAGTTCTGATGAATCGAGGTCTTTTTTAGATGCAAGTCTAATCTTTTTAACCTTTAACCAATGAAGACGCAATTCATCAAGGTAAGTGTCCATATAAGGCCCATTTTTGACCTTCCCCTGCAATTTCACCTTTTCATCAATCATTCTTATATCATTCTAATCATTCTCAATTTCCAAACTATGTTTATTCTTTAGAATAAAGAATAAACAACAAAAATGTACTAATAGAAATTGGCCCTATATATTTCAGAAAAATAAATATATTTCAGAAGCTCATTATAATCACAATACTCATATTTTAAGATAAGATAAAACTTTATTGGTCCCACAAGTGGGAAATCTGCTTAGTGGGAAATTTGCTTTGTCCTTGTTGTGTATCTGTAGAGCTTTTTTTTTAAGTGGAAATAACACACACATTTGAATCAAGTAAATTCAGTGCATTACTTAAAATTTGGGGTGCAATACATGTCTTATCTGAATACTCACCACCAGCTTCTTGACCAGATTCTCCCTCTCTGACACCATTTCTCTGAGCTCTGCGATGGTCTGCAGGTCCTCGGGACGACTCTCTCTGTTCCTGAACTTCTCCTCTGTGCCCTCCAGCCTGCAGAGGGGAATGAGAATAAACATTACAAGACAGCAGTCTGTGTGGCTGAATCTCAGATGACTCCCCAATTCACCTCACAGTAAGCTGCACAGGTCCTGAACCAATTATTACTAATAATTAAACATCCGAAAGATGCATCAGAAATTCTGCTTTAGGCTGCTGACCTCCCTGTTGAACATTTATTGCAATAAGACCCAAGTGTTTGTGATGTATAGCACTATGCATGAAAAAAATCAATATTTAGGCTGCCCAATAGTCTTCCCATTTTTCTCACAGAGATCCAGACTATGTTACCCCCACGAAAAGCAGTTTTTCACAGACGATAAGTAAATGGTACGTTTTAAACCCCTTTACAATTCAGACACAGTACATGGAACGTTTTTTCTGTACAGCCACAGATGCAGAAAAAAATAGAAACTCACAGGATCTGGAGAGCAGAGATCTTGTCCTTCAGCAACTCCTGAGCTTTGTTGAAATCCGAAAGCATGATGTGAGTTTCTCTGTTATGGGATGCGTTCAGCTCGCCCATCTCCCGCTCATGCCTCTTAGACAGGTCCTGTTCATGGGCCCTGGGAACACATTCACAGGGGTTAAAGTAAAAATATCCTGAGCCTGAACATTTTTGGGGGGACGGAGGAGGGGACATTTTTAATTGAACGATTTACTTCAAATATTGACAATAATAACAAAAATAAATTAACAAGAGCTTAAAGTGCTTTAAAAAGTGCTTATTTGTTCTTTTTTTCTGGGTTGTAACTAACAAATCACGTTTTGCTATAAATGTGCACAAACATATTTTTAAATCGCAGACACGGTCAGTCATAGACAACGTTGTGTCAGCTGTAACAGTTGCTCCCGGCAACATCGTGGTAAGTTTGAGTGCACGGACTGGAGTCTAAATCATGACGAGCACTTTCTTACCGCTGCTGGCATACAGTAGCTTCCTTGAGCAAATCGTGCAGAAACAAGCCCCGGGCTCTCTCAGTTTCTTGCACCAACTGCCAAAAGGCTCATCATCACTACTTTCTTCAATCCGCGCCCAGCGCCATATATTTTTGAGTCCTTTATCTATTGCTAGGACATCATCCCCAGGCTTCTTACACTTGCGCTCCATTTTTTTTTCTCTGACAATGCTACATAACATTGACGTATGGGTGTCAATCATACCGTGTTGCAAGGACCCGCCCTTCTCTGGTTCTGATAGGCTTGTAACGTTAGTTAAAGCTGCGTTCCTCTAATATGATTGGTAGGTGAAATAAATTGGCTCGAAAATATTAAACCGCATGTGCAGGCTCTAAAATATACATGTATTTTTCTCCATCATGGCCGCACGCCGGACTTCTGGCACAGTGCCAGAATATTTTAAGCCCTGCATTCAGCAAACACATCACCATCCAGACCATGAAGAACATCTGACACTGCAACTAACGGCATGCAAGACTCAGTCGTGAAGCTTATTGAGTCAGATGTCTATATTCTTGTGGTCAAAGCAGAGAATTTATTTTCAAAATATGACTCAACATTTTTTTTTACATTTTATAACCATAATTATTATAATTCCAAAATGCATTTAACAAATTTCCATTACTGCAATTCATAATATATCCAGTCGGGGCAACAATATATCAATAGACAGCTGAAGCAATGTTAGCGCGCCATATGTTGCTATAGAAGCCATGAGTTTAGCCCCTTGTTAAAATACAACTTTACGAACTATAAGGATATTGAGGGGTTTATAGAGCCACAGATTTGATGGAGAGGAGGACCAGTGTGGAAGTGATGGCAGGAGCCTCCTCTTCTCCAGGCTTCCTGTACTTTCAAAATGTATTTTTACTTTACTATGATACATATTTAAGATGATACATCAGAATTGTTGCTGTGGGATAGGCCTTCATATCAACCTCTCATTGCAAATGTATGGTCAACAGGGTTTGTTTTAAAGTACTACAGAAATAAAACGCATTTGTGTCTCACCAGGTTGAGTGACTGTTCACTAACGTTCTGTAAATCTTACCTAACTACTTTTGAGCCTGGAGGATCTTAATCCAGCATGTTCTGCTCTAACAGGGTTAATAAACCTGCCGAGTTAAGTCATGTGGACTAAGAACTGGAAATGATTCCTTCTTTAGCGCTTAGAGATGTGTGCTCTTTGAAGAAGAGCGGAAGAATATGTGTTTATTTGTCTCTTTGCTACACCTCCGCTGGCGCAGAGGTGTGTGGTTTATTCTTATCGGAATAGAGGAAGTCCTGTGTTTGTGTGTTTGTATATATGTGTGTGTGAAGAAGGCTGCAGAGAGAGATACTGAGTCACTCTGCCTGAGGCCAATGGCTTCCTGCCAGAAAAGATCTCTTCTCCTGGTCTCCCGGTGCCAGCTGAATTAACCTCTACAACTGAACTGCTAGAGACGGTTTCTCTCATGAAACAAATGGCCATTAAAGCGAATAAACGGCCCCGCTGATGCTGCATGGCATCGATATTATGCAGGGCTGCTTTTAACCCTTAAGGCAAGAGTGCTCTGACCCAACAAGCAAACTGGGAACAACACGGCTTTGAACTCAAGCATGTGTGTCACAGCACACAAATAAAATACATGTGCAGAATACTGAGAATATTCTGATACGTGGCCACTGTGAATATATACATTTTTTAAGCAATATTTTTAACGATTAGAGTCCCAAGTGTATTTTTCAATTTAAATAAATATATATATAAATATATATATATATATATAAAATGTATATATATTAAAAGCCCATAACTATGTGTGAAAGTTTCAATAATCCTCCTCTGAGCACCAGGGTGATAAGATAAAAAGATTAATGTTATAATTGAACTAACAATTAGGACACAACTGACCCCACCCCATCGAACCCCACACTCACACACACCCATTCTGCCCAACCTTACACACAATTACAGCATTTTGTTTTTATCCAACGTGACTTTCACTCCCTACCTACAGGGGGCAGTCTACCCATCTAAACACTGTCTAAACACTGTTTTTTGATGCAATAAAATTTTCAAATCCTTTTTTTCAGCTACCCAGCCCATGTCATTGTGTGTGTTTGAAGTCATTGTTATCAGCAGCGTCTCTGTATCACTCGTATCTCCTTTGATTTACTGAGTGAGCGGAAAGCACAGAAATAAAATGTTGCTGCCCTAAGTACGAGAGTAGATATTTCCACTTGATCTCAAAATTGTTGTTTAGTCTGGTAACGCAGACAGTGAGTAAAAATCCTTTGCATAAATATATTTTTCAATTTGAGTGAATCTGCTCATATATAACAGACAGTGCTTCATTTCTTTACATTTTGCTTAAAACGACCCTGTTGATGTTAAAACCTGTTTTCTGCCAGTCATACTGTCTTATCTTTGTCATATAGAGGAGATGAAATGAAAGAATTGGAGATCGCTTGAATGATTAATTTGTAGGTAACTGTGTTTTTTAACCAACAGAAACATTCCTCAAAAACTGGCGCGGTTCAGGGACTGGACTGGAAATTAAGTCTGAAGAACTCTTCCTCAAGAACACGTTAAAAACAAGAAAATCTGGATATTAAGGGGTATTAAGAAATATTTGTGGGGTGACTCAATACTTTTGCACAAAATTGTATATTGTAATATATTGTAATTAATTTGTCAAATAACTATAAATACTTAATAAAGTATGTGAATATGTTTCAATAGTGTTACAAAAATGACGATAAAAACAAGGGTCTGTTCCTACAGATTCATTTTGTTTAAAGCGGTTTTCGGTTTTCTAAAAAAAAACTTCACAGAAAATCCCAGGCAGTGTGTGTACATGTGTGTGTGTGTGTTAGGGCATTAATGAGGTCAGATTTTTTCAAGTCAACTAACCCATCAAGATAGTCGAAGTCGAGTTTGTGATTACGTCACACATCACAAGAACACGGGTGTCCAACAATTAGAAATTTTTTTAAGTTCCCTGTAACGTTAACAGTCAACATGACAAGCATGTGTGTGTGTGTATGTGTGTGTTTGTGTGTATGTGTGTGTGTTTGTGTGTATATGTGTTTGTGTGTGTTACCTGATCTGCAGGTTGGCCTCACTGCGGATGCGCAGAACTTCCTTGCCCTTCAGCTCCAGCTCCTTAGTCAGAGTGCTGATGGTTTCGTTTAGTGAGTGAATCTCCCGGTCCAGGTCAGTTATTCGGTTCTTCCTGCAGTTCACCTCCTGGTGCAGATCTGAGATACGACCCAACAGGTCCTGCTCCTATAACACACCAACACAAAACTGTTTGCACCCCCAGTGAAATACACCAACTTTTATAACTCAGAAACCTGCAGGATCATTATTGCAGGAGGGCCAGTATGAAACTGAACAGCAGTTTTTTTCCTCATGATCTCACTAAATGTGGTTCAGTGGTGATAAATGTGTTTCCTTGTGCTGGTTGTTTTTATTTAAGGCATGCCCCCCTTGTGCTGGTTGTTTATGTTTGGGCCACAACCCATCTAGTGCTGGTGGTTTATGTTTGGGGCTGGATGGGCAGCGGAGCTTCATTCTCATCAGGTGTCTGGTTGACTTGCTAACCACCACCAAAACATAAACCTGTTAAAAGAATCACACTCACAGAATATTTGGCCAATATTTGTGAGTTTCAACTGCATATAAAAAGTCCATTCATTTTAATGAATGAGATTTTACAGAAACAGTCCAGTAAACTTTATATGCTGTGTTTTTGTCAATCACATGCAAACCAAACAATAAATAATGAGATGTATGTAATAATACCAATAAACCTGATGTGATTCTTTAAATAAACCTGATGTAAATAAATCTTGCTTGATCCAAAGCTCATCGTATTCAGATCAGTTTTAACTGATTCAATTTTATTGTTTTCACAATTAACAGATCTATGCTGATTTTAAGGAATCTGAAAAAATGAATTCTAAAACTGTAATTATTGAAATAATATCAAACAGATGCAAATACCTAAAAAAAGTTTTTTTATTCAATCTGTTACGATCCTCAACAGAGAATCTCATCCCCGACCCCACCAGACTGCTCTCAGCCATAAATCTGTCCTTCTTAGGTCTGGATTCTCACACGGCACTAATTTCATGCTTCATATGACTCCACATCTTACCTCAAGCTTCATACATTTCTACTCAGTGGCGTGCTGCTTTCTTTAATACACCCACAGTGAAATAAAGCCACTGTCATTAACTCCTTTAGCTGCAGGCCTATTATTAGAGGGGTAATAGTATGAAAGTGAATAGTGGTTTATGTGGTCTCAGGATATGATCACCAAATCATCATGAGGTCAAAAACCTAGACACTGAACAACATTACACCCTCTCAATGGGGTTCAACGCTGCTAACACACTTTTGAGCAATATTATTATTTCTGGAATTTTTACAGCAATGTCACACCATGTTACACTGCTGTATTGTGTATTTATTATTATATTATTACATTTACATCCCATTCACACCCTGTTACACTGTGGTATTGTGTATTTATTATTATATTATTACATTTACATCCCATTCACACCCTGTTACACTGTGGTATTGTGTATTTGTTATTATATTCTTAGATTTACATCCCATTCACACAATATTACACTGTGGCATTGTGTATATATTATATAGATTCAAATTCAGATTCAGAATTTATTTGTCACATACAATATCATCCATGGTACGACATGCAGTGAAATGCTTTTTACAACGTCGGACCTTAGGAAAAGTAAAACAACAGTAGAAACAGTTCGAAGGTAAGATGGTAAAAATGGTAAAGAAAGACAAACTAGGGTAAAGAAGTGCAGATGCATTACCAAGGACAAACATGAATAAATGATATACATATAGTACTGTATTGGGTGGAGAATTATATACCTATTACGTACATATAAACACTGTATGGGGGTGAAGTATTAATACACATATAATATACATAATTACTGTGTGGGGTTGGTGTACTAATATATA
>JBBKCR010000001.1:42542164-42562906 GCA_037577295.1 Ladigesia roloffi | reverse complement strand
CTTGTCACACACCCACCCATCAGACTCTATATCTCCTCCTCCAGTCACACACCCACCCATCAGTCTATAAATCCTCCCCTTGTCTCACAAACACACACATCTGACTCTATAACACCTCCCCTGTCATACACACACCCCTCAGACTCCATAACTCCTCCCCTGTCACACACCCACCAATCAGTCTATATAACCCCTCCCCCTGTCTCACACACACCCTTCAGACTCTATAACTCCTCCCCTGTCACACTCCCACCAATCAGTCTTTATAACTCCTCCCCCTGTCACACACCCACCAAACAGTCCCTATAACTCCTCCCCATGTCTCACACACACACCCTTCAGACTATATAACTCCTCCCCTATCACACACACACACCCTTCAGACTCTATAACTCCTCTCCCTGTCACACACCTACCCATCAGACTTTATAAACCCTCCCCAATCACACACACACCCATCAGTCTCTATAACTCCTCCCCCAGTCACACACCCACACATCAGTCTCTATAACCCTGCCCCTGTCAAACACAATTATGTCAATATTATGTGTGATAACAGACTCAGTACAGAGAAAAACTCTTAACCACTTGGGAGCTTGTGGCCTGGTGGTTCTGCAGTTTCTTCACATACTCCTTTCCAGCAATATTTTTTTATTTATCCATAGAATCTATTGACCCCAATAGTTTGTTTTCAGACTATTTCGGTAGAGGTTTATTTTGATTGTATATAATACAGGGTTGGCCATTTATATGGATACACCATAATCAAATGGGAATGGTTGGTGATATTAACTTCCTGTTTGTGGCACATTTGTATATGTGAGGGGGAAAACTTTTCAAGATGGGTGGTGACCATGGTGGCCATTTAGAAGTCGGCCATTTTGGATCCAACATTTGTTTTTTCAATAGGAAGAGGGTAATGTGACACATCAAACCTATTGGGAATTTCACAAGAAAAACAATGGTGTGCTTGGCTTTAATATAACTTTATTCTTTCATCATGAAAACTTTTCCTCCTCACATATACTAATGTGCCACAAACAGGAAGTTAATATCACCAACCATTCGCATTATATTAAGGTATATCCATATAAATGGCCTACCCTGTATTTTAGATTGTTCTTGTCTTTGTGTCTCTGTTTGTCTGTTCTGTTTTTACATAATTTTAAATAATTTCCTCCATCAATGAAGTTTTCTGATTCTAAAAGCAAGTCAGTTGTTCTGTATTCATCAGTCTGTAGGACTGTGTTTATAACTGTGTAGGTCTGTGTTAATCAGTCATTGGGTCTGTGTTAATAACTCAGCAGGTCTGTGTTAATAACTCGGTAGGTCTGTGTTAATCAGTCATTGGGTCTGTGTTAAAAACTCAGTAGGTCTGTGTTGATCAGTCAGTAGGTCTGTTAATAACTCAGTAGGTCTGTGTTGATCAGTCAGTAGGTCTGTGTTGATCAGTCAGTAGGCCTGTGACCATAGCTGTTTTGTTCTGTAATCTGACTAGAGTTTTCCTGATCTAGGTTTCTAAGCACATTTACTTACAGGGTGTGGTGTGTACCTTCACCAGAGGAGAATCGCCCCTCACTGGCTCCTTTTTCATTGTTTGTTCCTTATACCAGGTTTTCAGTCATTTGTTAGGGGATTTGACCTGCATTTCTAGACGTCCCATTTCTGGATCCACATTAGTCCATTCCAAATCCATATCGGCCTTATCCGTGCAGTTTGAATTTAGTTCATTATACAACATCAACAGTACAATAATTTCCCCCCTTAATGATGACCCATATCCCACCTCAGGGGATATCAGGTCAGACTATGTGATGCAGCCACAAATGATAGAAAATAATGATAATAACTATAAATAAAGTGTCATTTAAATACACTGTTCGACTGTAATTCTGGGTGTGTCACGTTTGAAAGCAGCTCAGAGATCATATCAGCTCCTTCGTGTAGTTCTGTAGTAAAAGCCTTGCTGCCGATGCACAGGAAACCATCTGAGGATGTCAGATACCATCTCGTAATCTTACAGCCTCGCGCAGAGCCATCCTCTTCTCTTTCTGCTCTTGTTCTTCTCTGGTTTTGCAGAAGAACTGTCAATGAGTTCCCCTGTAGCAGACACCTTTAGCATGTTTCAGCACGAGTGAGGTGTGGCTCAGAGCTGCAGGGGCTTCTCTGATGCGCAGCAGGCCTTTTTTGGTTTCTCACCCAAGGACAAGGCGGTTTTAAGTCAAGACAGATTTGTCAATAATGTGAGAGTCACGCCCTCTCCCCCCTGATTGGATAATCAGAGCAAGCCTGGGATAAATCCAGGTATTGAACAGACTGTAATATTTCTTGTCAAACCTATAAAAACCTCTCTCCGCATATATATATTTACATTTAGATAGAAAGAAAAAATAGAAAGAGACAGAGAGAGAGAGAGATATCATATTTTGATCTTATCAATTTAATTTAACAAATCACATTCCATGTTTAGTCTTTATTTAGGGTATTTATTAATATTTATGTGAAAAACAAACGCTTATTGCTAATCTAATCACAGGTGCCATAAACACAAGCTTTGGACACATTTATATCATGCGAAAATAGGTATATAAGCTTGTTTTCATCTTTCTAACCAATAGTGGCCCTGTTTGCACACAAAACCTCCTAGCCAATCACAGAGCAAGACTGAGACACTTTTAGCCAATTGCGGAGCTGCACCGGGATTGTTCTAGCCAATCCCAGAGCGGGGGCGGTGCCGTTGCTGTACAGGCTTCACCTCCACCTTCACCCTTCAGTCTGAGAAGTTCGGCAGGTGTGGAGGAGCAGCCTCAGGTTTCAGGATGAACTCGACCCGAGACGCCACTCTGTTTATCGACCTGAGCTACCTGTCGTCAGAGGAGGAGGCCGTCATCCGAACCGTGCTCCTCAGAGACGAGGACCTCAAGCGTCTGGAGATTGGTCGAGTGAGGTAGGACCACTTTCCAGACCCCCAGCAGAGATCAGCCCCGGGCGGGGGGAGGAGGGGAGCGCTGTAATTAAGTAGTGTTCGTTTAGTCCAGTTTGTTCTTTAAAGAGGAAAAGAGGTTTGGTTTATATTAGTTTGTGCTTTGATGAGAATAAGAGGGTTACATTAGTGCAGTTTGTTAGCCCTGTTTGTTCTTTATTTAGGAGTTAGTCCAGTTTGTTCTGACCTGGCAGAATGAGGAAGGAGGGGGAGTGTGACCACTATCCTGAGGAAAGTCGTCTTCAGGTCCAAGAATAGTTTCAGGGGAAGTTGAACACATACAGCTGTACAAATATTTTAAAGAAATTTATAGGAGCAGTGAGGGGTGTTCTTTTGTTTACTTATATATTCTAGGGGTGGATCCGGACCATTTATATGTATATATAAACCCTAAATATGCCCCCAAATCCCAAAACACTTAAATTTCATTTTAAACTCAGTTTAATACATTACCCTGGAAAAAATAAAGGTAAACCCGTACTGTTCTCTGTACTCCTGCAGTGTTAGAATGTAAATACTTTTTAGACTGGACTGTAATACATGCAGCACGTTTTTATTGCTGTAAGCTGGTAAATAAAGTAATACATTAATTTAATTTACAGTAATGGAAATGCAGGGCTTTCAGAAGAACAAAATAAAAAACATGAGAACACTCGAGATGATCCACGGGAGAAATTCTTGACTGCGGTGTCAATAATGCTCTCAGATTGGCTACTTTCAAACCTCTTGCCTCTGAGTCCAGCAGAATTTCACCATCTTTCTTTGTGTGCTCTGGACTGTACAAAGCATTTATACTTTCTTTCTTATATGGAAATGTAGATGGATTTGCATTAATAATTATGTTACAAAAAACTCTTGAGCACCTCTATTTTCTTCGTATTTTGCTTCCAGAATCTAGACGTTTTGGTATTTTAATATGGTCTTGAGGAAGTTCTCCAGGCTTCCTGAAGGACGTTCCAGAGACTCTGATTTCCAGTCTAATCCCTGAACCAGACCAGTTTCAGAGGAATGTTTCTGCTGGTTAAGACACACAGTGACCTAAGTATGAATCATTCACGCAGAACAAAGTGAAGTGCGAAGAACCAGTGAAGAACCAGGAGCAGATGGTTCCAGATGATGGGGCGAATCAGTATACTGGTGGTGCTGAATGCTGAGTGGCTGGAACACCTTTATCTAGGCTCCTTGTGTATTTACACACTTTGCAGCCTGTCAGTAAATCAGAAAAGGCCTCATTTCTTTCATTTAATTGCCTCAGTATGACAAAGATAAGACAGTCTGATAGGATTTTTTTAGTGTTGCATGCTCTGCATGTTCTAAATCCACTTAAGAAGCACTAATTATATTCTATTTGTACTCAGGCTTGCAGCTGGTCAGTGTTATTCAGTTACAACCATATCCAGGATACATGTTGTCATCTTTCTCTGTTCTGATTGGCTGCTCTGTATTACACTTTATTGAAAATGCAGTCCAGCCTGATACACTGATGACAATAGCAGTGTGAATTGATCGCCATATGTTGGATAGGTGGATTATCTAAGTGCATTTGTGACATCACAAAACCCGAACTCCCAAAGCTGAACAGTTTTGCAGATTAAATTAAATTCAAATGTGCTTCATTCAAGCTCAACTTCCATTTATGAACTAAAAGAACTGGGCAATGTGTGGTGTCAAAATAGTGTTTACATGTAAAATAAAACTATGCTGTGTGAGAAAAATGAGGATAGTTTAGTTTTTTTGTGTAAAACAGTCAGGATTTTTCATCATTTTGAGTTCAAAGCAGACTATTTTTGCAGAGTAATTTCAGTTCAACTGCACTTCATTCAAAAAGCTTTCTCCATAAATGAACCGGAACTGAATGGCACCATTTTTAAAAAATGTGTTTACATGTTAAATAATTTTTTAATGCTAGAAAGTGATGATAGTTCAGTTTCTTTTATTTAAACCAGTCTCAGTTTTGTTGGAATTTTGGAAAATTGGAAAAATAAGTGTTTTAAATCCAGCTTTGTGGTTGTTTCCACCAGGAGACTGAGGGACTCGGTGGATAACCCCAAACACTTGAAGGTTTTGTCAGGAGAATGGTTTGAGGACCTCCGGGCAAAGAGGTATGGGCGCCAGCCAGCAATTTCAGCGGTGGTGAGATCTTCAATGAGGTGGAAGAAATCTGCAGGTACCTGAGAAGCTCAGATGTTTTCCTGCTGTTTAAATACTTAAATACTTTTATCATAATCAGTTTGAGTCTTTTCACATTTGTAGCTGAATTCAAATGATTGATCCCACAGGAAAATTGTTTATGCAACAACTGCACATGCACACAGAGACAAGAACCATATAAAATACAAAACTCCAAGCTCCCAGCACACTCTGGTCCTTTGAAACCGTTTGTAAATTCAGAGTGTGGATGGATTTGTCGTTGGTTTATTCACTTTCAGAGTGTTCAGAGCTCAGGGCACTCCAGCTGAAGGGAGAAGCAGCCGAAGGTCAGGTCAGTCTAACTGAAAACAGCGGCGGACAGAATTAATAGGAAATACACCAGACACATCTGTTGTCCCTGCCCACGACTTGGTTCCACACATCCGACTTTCCTCCAAACATGCTCAAAGTTAATTCTCTCGTTTTTATTTTCTTCCTCACGTCTTCAAGCTCCATGTTGCACTTTTAGCTCTGCACAGTACAGCCCAGCAGGACCGGTGTAATGTGGCCAGTGGCAGGAGCTGGAGCGCTGCTGCTCATGACACCCAGCAATTTAACTTTGCTAAAATATTAATATATTTATAAATTTAGCATAGCTCCTCAACCAAATAGGCTAATTAAGTAATGATTAAAAAAATCAAATGCTTGATCACGGCCCGACCCGACCCGGCCCGAGGACAGCGGCAGGAAATATCGCCCTGACACATGTCGGGTTTGGGCAGATAATCTAAACTCTAATCCATAAGGTTATTAAAGGGAAGAAACTGAGAAGCCGGTGAGAGCAGCAGCAGAACTTCAGTATTAAGTTGATGAGGGAGTTTAGGAGAAACAATTCCGACTCAATAATCTCTAGATAAGATGATTCATTTCAAATGTGAGCAGCAGAATCTTCCTCTAGGCCTCCAATAATTCCTGTTGAGATATAATATTGCAGTGTTGCTTTGTATAGTGTCCAGACAGTGTATATTATTAAAATTCACTCGTAAGTCTTGTAAATATCACTTTTGCTGCACATTTAAACTCCCTCTTCTCTCTTAAGGTCATAGACCGCTGCCCTTCCTGAATGCGGTGCCCGAGGAACGAGATGGCGAGAAGGAAGGGAAGAAGACTCGCCCAGAGTAACGCGCCTTATTTTGTCCTAATTAACCACAAAGCAAAAGATATGCAGCGAAATATCACAGAGCACCACCCACTGTAAACACGCCGTGAGCCGGTGGAGGGTGTGTGCGGCATTAATTATTTACTCAGAAACTCAACAGCCTCATGGGCCTCTAGTAAGGATGTTTGAACCAGAATTTCATCAGAAAAATAACTTTATTTCTGGCTGCTTCTACAGTGTTAACGGCCAAATTTGGCATGTGTTCTATTCAATGTGTTTTGAAGCTCGGTATTGTCAGACAACTAGGATAGATTAGTTTTATTTTTGGTTACAAATCATTTTTACTGGCAAAATTTCTCATATATTCTAGTATGGGTTTATTTATAGCTAAATTGAATCAGATAAAGTTTTATTTTGTGAGAGTTAATGGCTAAATTTGGAATTCGTTCTAGTCAAAGTTTGTTTTGAAGCTCAATATCATCAGAAAACTAGGATAGATTGGTTTTACTCTCGGTTACTTATCAGGTTTTACGGGCAAAATGGGGCATATGTTCAACTCTGGGTTTGTTTATAGCTAAATTTAATTGGAAGAAATGTTTTATTTGTGGCTGCATGTCAGCTTTAATGGCTAAATTTGGCATGCGTCCTAGTAAATGTTTCTTTTGATGCTATATATCATTAGAACACTTGGATATACGAGTTTTATTACAGGCTGCATGTCGTCGGTACTACGGGCTAAAATTGGTGTATGTTCTAGTATTGGTTTGTTACATTACCTTAAGTGACCCTCATTACCGGAATGATGCTCATTTGTGTGTTTATAGATAAATTGAATCAGAAAAATAGTTTTTATCAGGCTACATATCAGTGTTAATGGCTTCATTTTGGCGTGTGGCCTGGAAAGCTTTGTTTTGAAGCTGAATTTCAGAAAACTTGGATATACCAGTTTTTGTACTAATGGCTAAATCTGGCTTGTCTTCAGTTATGGGTTTGTTTTAAAGTTAAATATCATCAGAAATCTAGGATATACCAGTTTTATTACAGGCTGCATTTCAGTATTAATGGCTAAATTTGCTGTATGTTCTAGTATTGATTTGTTACATTACCTTGAGTGACCCTTATTACTGGAATGATACTCATTTGTGATACTGTGCCAAGTAGTAAATTACTGAAAATGAAAAACCTTTTTTTATTTTATTTTAGAGTGTTAGCTGATCCCAGGTCAACCCATCCAGCCCTCAGTGTGGAGGTTTGTCGCATTTCGTTAATATCTGGATATTTTTGCTTGTGAACAAATGTATTTTTGCTGTCATACAGGAATTTCCACCACAGAATATTATAGCATTTAATTGTGGGAGATCACACAAGCATCATTGCACTACTGGAAAAGAAATGGAAGCAAAAATATTATGCATTATTATGGAAATATCTACTAATTATGAACTATTAGCGTTGCTATTGATTTTGAACCCAAAATGTCAGATATTAATCATTTCTGCAGGCATCTCGAGAGTACAGAGATGAAGACATCGCTTTCGATCTTGGTGAGTTTTGCATGGATGTATTGCCCTGTTCTCATGTGTATATTATACAATGCAGTGACTCAGTGTGTCACCTGATACTGGAGTGTTTTTAGCTTTCAAACTGTGTCAGTACAAACAGTACATAATATATGGGTGTGTCTTCTTAAATGGGAAATTTATTTGTCCATATTTCCTACACTAACAGATGCCCAGTCAAGTCAAAGTCCATTCAAGAGAGTCCTGGTTCCGTCTGAAGAGGCGAACATGGCAGCACACAATAACTCCAACCTGAGCTCTGCTGTTCTGGGGACAGGAGGAAAACCCAAAGAAACGTTTCAGGAAACAATTATTCTTGTCCAGTCTCCTATTCTGGAGCCTGCAACTACCACAACATCTGGAGGAACATCTAGAACCCCAGCAGTCGCCACAGTCCGCACCACGCCTGTGGCCGAAGAGGCTATTCCCGCAGAACCGAGCGTCGTGACTACAAGCTTTGTCACATCTGGCGTGAAAACAAGCACAATCGTCCCCACGACCAGCGCAGAACCCAGGAGGAAGGTGTCGCTCCCTCCAGCGCTACAGAAGGACCAGTCCATTGAGGAGAACTGGGTGAAGGTCTCTCTAGAGGTCAACACCGAGGAATCGGCATCAGTGGCGATAGAACCAGAATCAATAGACGGGAGCCTGCCCACAGAAGTTCTGGAGATCAAATTCTCCTCCGAAACGAGTGGGGATCAGCCCGTCAGAGGTGCAGGCTCCATAAACGCCGGGCCAAAGACTCAGGCGGGCGGAATAATGAGCTCCAGCACGGTTACAGTGATTGAAGTAGAGCAGGGCCCGGCTGGCGCGGTGATGAATAGGGATGGGACTGGTTCGGGAGGAGAAACACCCCGAAGTCGGTCATTACGCGAGGATCCGAGAGGGGCTCATGAATTACACATCCCTTCTCCGCAGGGACCCGAAAGCTCTCCTAAGCTCTTCACTCTGTCCTCCATGGAAAAGATGAAAAAGCAGACACCTCCGCCTGATGCCATCGTGCAGAGAACAGAGGAGGAGATCATCGCTTCAGACTTCAAAAGGACTTCGCCGACAAGGATGGACGAGTTGGAGGTGGGTGTGGAGGAGAGTCCTGGAGTTCCTGCTGACCTGAACACACTTTTGGAGCAGATAGGAGTGGAGAACGAGGAACGACTTGCTGAGAAGCAAATGAACGCAGGTCCTGGAAGAAAAGGCCCCTCTGATGTGGACCTGAAGGATCCTGCATATAATGAAACTGTGGAATTAGTTCTCGTATCAGAGGAGCTGCGCGATGAAGATGAGCTCCCTCTCGCTGAAGTAGAAGAACGTACTGTTTTAGATACTGATGATGCATCTAAAGTGGAGCTCAGGGCAGAGAGCGATATTCTGGCCAATGTGTACGCCCGGGCCCTCAGGGCAAAACCCAAAGTGTCTAAAAACATTTCCTTCCAAGATCCAACACAGCAAGTGAAAGATGAGGTTCCCTCCATCGTGATAGAGTCACCTGAGAGCAAAGAAATGGAGAGTAAGCAGTTTTATGGTGAATAAAATTGGCTGCTTCAGTTTGACTATAGGCACATTCAGTTGCCTATTAAATAAATCAAATAATCTTTTTTTCCAGTCCAATAACATTTAATACCAAGGCTAATATCCTAGTACAAGATATATGGATATACGTAAACAGGTGGATGCTTGTGACTAGAGATCGACCGATATATTGATTTACCGATATTTTTCCCGATATTAAAGTATTTTACCATAATCGGTTATCGGTTTTGTAATATCGGGTTCACCGATAAACACCACCATCTTGTGGGTGTTTTGAGATTTACGTGCATGATCGCCATTGCAGAACAACGTCTGAGGGGAAACTGTGTGCAAAAGTAAAGTATACTTACTTACTTTCCAATATTTAGTAAACTTTTTTAAACATAACAGCTATTAATGCACACATTAGATGTGTCACATAAATGACTGATATGTAGTTTATGCACCATTGAAGATTTTAGTAACTGCACTTTTTTCATATTTCTTTAGTATTTTTTAGTATTTTTTTGCAATTTCAGACCCCTAGTATTGATTTGTATGCAAGGAGGGAGTGATTATTATAAATAAAACAGTTTGTTCAGTTAATTTAGGGTTGGAATAATTGTGTCAAAAACAGAAGTATAATAGAAAATAAATATCGGTTCTGAATATCGGTTATCGGTAGGGCTGGTGCGAATGCCATTTTATTTTTCGAGCTTCGATCATTCGGTAGTGAAAAACATTGAATACAGGCTTCAGTGGGAGGGGGCTGAATGTACATATTTTCAACGCAGAATTATAAATAAACAAACCGCTAAACACAGCTTTTCTTTTTCCGCCTCAATAGCCACATGGCCTGTTATGAATTTGCGTGAGACCCGGCTGACCAGCTCACTCCTCTGCCGAGTATTAGCCAGTGGAAACCGGCTAGCAAGATTGTGCCTTCACAAAAAGCCACAAAACTCCACAAGTCTCACTCAAAACTCGCACAAACGTCTCAAAACCAACTCAAATGCATTTTTCCACCACCTGTAAACACTAACGGCGAAGTGCAAAATAAAATGTTTTGTGTGGATCCACTGAGCAAGCACCAAACTGCCTCAAACTTCAAAGTAAAAAACATAGCTTTCATGGGAGGCACACTAACACACACACACACACTGAGGAAATATATACATGTTTTTCCTTGGTCCGAGCTGCGGGAAGAAATGCACCGTTAGACCTGGAGCACATTTTAATTCTCTGCAGACGTGCATTTTTATGCTCTCCGGCTCTAACGGTTTACAGCTAATACCTCCGGGGGGTCAAAGGGGTTGTTGGAAAGGTCTCCTGGATCTATTTTACTGTGAAGTTTGAGGCGGATTGGTGGCTATTTAGTGGATCTATGCGGTTCGGAAATCCCGGGGGTCAAAAATAATGGCACAGCTTGTGTTTTTTTTGTTTTCTTCTTTTGAATATTCGAATCTCAGAATGAAAACTCGAATTCCACCCCACTGAACGAATATACGAGTATTCGAGTACAGCCCTCGCATCTGTAATAAAAAATCGATATCGGTCGATCACTACTTGTGAGATCATAAAAATAATGAATTACGTAAAAAGTGGACTGCCAGATTTGCATATATGGATGTTTGGACTGAGGAAAATCAAGATGTTTTGTTTAATAAAAAAGCAAAGGTCTTTTAAAAAGAGAACTTGCCACTGTGAAAGCCATCACAGTTTATAGGTTTTGAACGTGATCTGCCATTGTAGGGGGCAGCTGGTGGCCTGCTGGTTAGAGAGATCAGAAGGCTCTGGTTTTGAAACCCAGGTCTGCTATTCGCACCACTGAGGCACCCTTGTGTAAACTACCATCCCCACACTCTGATATCTGTGTTCCTGGCTGCCCACTGCTTCACATTTTGAATGTGATCAATGTGTTAGATACATGGGATAAATTAGTTAAATACATTAAAACAATTTCACTCTGTTAATACTGTGCTGTTGATTCACGTATGACAAATGGACATTTCAACTTCTGGATTTAAGGCACTGTCATATTATAACACCAACAGTTATAAAAGACATTATAGAGTCCATTGTGGGTCCTATTAGGTGCTCATGTTGTCTTTAAATAACATTCAATTAAAAAATATATAATGGATAATTTGTATAAATATATATAATATGGTGCATACACTGAAACAGCTCATTTTGATTTCAGAATTCTCCATCTGCTTAGCTTCACTGATTGGTGAAAATTTTGTATATACTGTATTTATATTTGGGCTGGGCACGATGAAAACGTTGTTATCGCATTAATGCAATATTTACTCAACATCGACAGTTATTTTAGCCCACGTTAATGCCACGTTTTTGTAATTTGTTATTATTTTGGCGGGGCTTGTGTGTGCACGCAGTACGCAGATCTAGGCATAACATATATTCTGTCTCCATGGCTCTATGTCTCGGCTGGTTTTATTGGTGTCAATATTATATGGCCAACTGTAATGGGATGCCTTACCATTACAACAGCAGGGAATTCAATGACGCTGCATTCAGATACAGAGACTTTCATATGGAGTTGGTCCCCCTGCTATAATGACTGTGAGGGACACTTGTTTTTCTGTAACAAACAAAACTTAAATGCCCTGACAGAAAATATGGGATATATGCCCTTTTTAGATCCTTCCCTTGCTGTATAAGACTGTAGTCTTTGTTTAAATGTGGTATATCCCATTCCAGGTTCAAGCATAAGCTTTTGGTATCAGATTCCATTGGTTTAAGCTCTTACCTCTGACATTTTGGTGACATTTCTGTGGAGACCTACACGCCCGGCATCAGATTTCCAACCCGTGTTCAAGCTATGTGGTTTTAAATGATGGTTGTTGTTAATGATATCACCTGTTTTGTTTCGCAGGTGTGAAAATTGGGACATCTATTCCAGAGGCACCTGCAGAGAGACCTACTCCTCCCTCCTTTATGGTGGACACCTGGGAGGTCAGCCTGCATTCAGTCTTTTTTTTACGTGCTTACGGCGAGGGTGTAGGTTTGATTGTTACATCGAAGAGTGATAACTTTACTCCAGCTATAGTGCAATCACTAACATCTTCCATACATTTACAGACAAGTACATAACCATAGTACATATTTGGGAGGGGACCTACATTCTGGAAATGTCGTTTATATTACCAACAACAAAAGTACAGTAATCACAGAACACAAGAAACCCTTTATTTTTATTTCTTACTTAACTGGATCCTCGCGGTACATTAAAAAGTACTGTTATCTTTTTAGACTAGGTATACCATACCATACCATTTTATTGATAAAGCACTTTTAAAACAACAGCAAGGCAGACCAAAGTGCTGTACAGTAACAGCAAAAAACAGAAAAAACACCGCACAGGCCAATGAATAAAAACGATGGAAAGAGAATAAAATAGTAAAAACAAAAAGTAACATCATAAAACAAGATAAAATAAAATAGTAAAATAATAATCTATAAAATCTATATGTAAGGAATAAAACAAATAGTAAAAATATTTAAAAATCTATACACACCGAAAAATCTAACAAATACAAAAGCCACGTAAGTCACCACCTCACACTGGGTCGAAAGCCAGGGACTTAAATTGTGTTTTTAAACGAGATTTGAACTCTGTGAACAAAGAGGCCTGTCTAACATGGCGTGGCAAGTCATTCCATAATTGTGGAGCTGCGACTGAAAAAGCCCTCTCACTTCTGAGTTAGCAACGTGATTTTGGAGTGGAGAAAAGTCTCTGTTCTGCAGACCTGAGAGAGCGGAATGGTATACAGAAGTTCTGACAAAGAAAGTGGGGCAGAGCCATTCAAAGAATTTTAAGTTTTTACCAGTTAAATTTACCAGTTAAAAATTGACCTGTGGCATTTTGTTATCTAGAAGTGTGTATTTGCATCTAAACTTTACAATAAGCTGTTAAATACATCAGCATCAAACACAAGGACGAGGTATCGCGATACTTTTGTGAGTTTCGCTTTATCGTGCAACACTGACCTCTTACTTCATCTACACCAAATGCCACATGTCCTGTATAAAATTGTCAGTATAAACTCGTCCTCTTTCTTGCGTACATCCTCGCCTACATCCACACAAACAGCTTCTTAGAAACAGACAGAGATTCACCCAATCACACGTTAGAAAGAAATGGGAAAGCCAATCAGATAAAGGTGTTGGGTTAGAAAGGCGGGACTCGCAGAAGAGAATCTGTTTACTGTTTGTATTCTAAACACTGACAACACTCAGTTTTTTGTTTAAAATGATGGGCAGTTTGCTAAATAATAATAATAATAATAATAATATTTGTTATTTATGTAGCACCTTTCCAGAGCTCAAGGACACTTTACACTTTACAATGAGTTGAAAATAGTCTACAAACAGACAAAAAGGACATGTAGGGGACAGGTGGAATCAGGTGTAACATTCGGAAAGTTTTGAGTAAAGATTTAAATTTGGAGATGTTGTTAGCAGAACGAAGAGAGTGTGGTAGAGAGTTCCAAAGTAGATATTGGTGGGGGCGTGTCACTACTACAGTCCCTTGGTTGTGGCTCCTTAAAAGTCTGAGGCTGTTTGTTTGTGGCCTTGGTGGAAATGAGCTGTTTGGCACGATCCTCTGTAATTCCGCTGCTGTAATTGGAAGTCCTTGTTCCTCTGGTCACCGCAGGATGAAGGAGTGGACTCGGAGGACGACAGCAGCTCGGTGTCCAGCTACGGCTCGGACCTCTCGGGCAGAAGGGGCTTCTCTGCAAGTACACTGTCCGTCACAGAGGTGAGCCCAACCTGCCCTGTTCCTCACATGGTGAAATATAATGGTGATTAGTGTTGGGAATTTCTTCTTAAGAAGCCAGGAGACACTTTTTAGATGTTCTGAGCAGAAGTTTCTCTTTATCCAGATCCTCGCTGCTCGGCGCTGCAGTCTTGAAAAAGTCATCTGAAGTACAGTGTTACATTGTAGCCTATATACGTTTAGGGGCAGGGCTTATCTAGAGACAGTGATAACCCCAGACTAACAGGAGAAATGAGGAATGTAGCTAAGAAGCCTGAACCCTTAACAGCAGTTCTAATTCAATCAGCACAGACTGGGCAGACCATTACAAGCAAAGCCAAAACAAACAAAGGTGAATCTCTTGGTTGTCCGGCTCATTTGCCTTACAAAAAGCAGACAGGACCTGAGGAACTTCTTTGTTACAACATTTGCTTGATAGAATTGTATGTCTGATGTAATTATGTTCTACTGCATCTTAGGTTTTGTCAGAACATAAGATCAGATTATTTTAAACAGTTTCTTAAATTTGTAATCTTTCATTAATCATCATGCAGTTCATTGCTGGAACAAACTGCCCATTACCATCAGAAGTGCACCGACTGGCACTTAATATTTTTTATAATGCCTATAAAAACAGCACTATCCTCCTCTGCCTGCTTTAAAAATATTTGCTTTTAAATGACTAATTTTAATGCACTTTTACAGCACCTTTAATGTTCTTTTATGAATTCTTTCACCTCATTTACGTCTCTCATTATCTTGTTCTATCTTTCTCTATTTCTTATTCTTATTTTAATTTCCATTGCTGTAAAGCACATTGAATGACCTAGTGGGCTATATAAACTTGAAATTGAATCTGAACTTGAGGAGCCACTTTCAGACACCCTTGTCCTAAGGACCAAGTTTAAATGAGTGCACATCCTCTTCAGAGAACACAGCCTGCATATTTTCATGCATAATGGCTGTAGGTTTACTGAAGCTATCACACTAGGACAAAATATGAAATGTGTATTTACAGCGTATGATGTGTTCCCTTTTGAGGCTATGCATCTGTATACACTTAAAAAATCCACATAAACCCATTTGATCATGGGTGTTTTAACTTTTGCACACAACTGTTGATGACAAAAGAGTAACCCAAAGGTCTTTAATTGCTGCTCTGCTTGGCAAGCGTGGCGTACTGTTAACAATCCATGATAGATTAATTGTTTGTTTTAGTCATTCTTATTTTAAAATAATTTAAAATGTTATCCATACTTTTCTTACTAGAATGGCTAATATCATTATTATTATTATGATGTTGCATTACTGTGAATATCGGGACTGCTGTAAACTATGGATGAGTTAAAGGTTTTATTTTATATTGAGATTGTTCTATCTGTGTTTTTATATGTATTTATTTAGTATACATTCTATTTATAACACTGTTAAGACTGCACTTAATGTGGTCGTACTTGTACAATGGCAGTGAAGGTGTACAATTAATTGATTTGATTGTTATTACTTTTAGATAAATTATGTATTTTATACATTTTGCCTGTGTGTTTGTTAGCGCACTGGCAGTCTGCTGAGTGTGTACAGCGATGCGGGGGACTTCGGGAACGTGACGGTTCAGGGCTCTGTGGAGTTCGCTCTGATGTACAGTCCTCTCGGAGAGCTGGTCATCATGGTGGAACAGTGTCAGGACCTCGCCGTCGCAAACGTCCGAAAACAGCGCACAGACCCGTGAGTTTAAAGAGACACAAGGAGCCTAAATAAAGTTCTGAGGTCCAACCACTCAGCATTCAGCACCCCCAGTATACTGATCACCGCCCCATCATCTGGAACCATCTGCTCCTGGTTCTTCGCTGGTTCAGGACTTCAGTTAGACGCTCTTTGTTCTGCTTGAATGATTAATACGTAGGTCACTGTGTGTCTCAACCAGAAACATTCCTCTGAAACTGGCCTGGTTCAGGGTGATTCAGGAAGCCTGGAGAACTCTTCCTCATGAACACAGTAACATACAAGAAAGGCTTGATCACTGCAGGCAAAATATGAAGAAATTAATAATTACTTTAATATTTTTGAACAGTAATGTACAGTAATTTTGAACAGTAATATGTTTAAGTAGATGGGTCTCAGGTTAATCTTCTGTATTCGGCGCTGAACTGATAATTACGGCTTTTCCCATTGGTGGTATTATTGTATTTATTATTGCGGCAGTGTCCCAATGCTTACTAAATGCGGCAGCATCCCAGTGAGTAATGAAGTAACACATTATTGTGTTTGCTGTGTTCTTGTACTAGTTATGTGAAGACCTACCTCTATCCAGACAAGAGAAGCAAGAGAAAGACCTCCATCAAGAAGCGCACAATGAATCCAGTATTTGTGGAATCATTGAGGGTGAGTTTCTTATTGACCCTTTTTATCCCTGTTAGTTTGCATCTTTTACTTCTAAGAAACGGAACAAAGCAAAAAATAGCTTCATGCTATTATTTTATACCTATTCTTTTATAAAGGTGAATTCACAAATTAAAAAAAATGCCCAGAGAGATTGTGGGAAAATACTCCTTGCTAGAAATACCTACAGTGGAGGTGAATGGAACAATGCATCTCCAAAACCGATATAGTTGAGGTGAATGGAACCAGACGTCTCCAACACAAATCCAGCGTTTTATTCTCTGTCCCCCCAATGAAGCTCCACGTGTCTGAGTGTTTACATGGATGTTGATGATGTAAAATAGTGAATCTGAACTGAATCTCTATACTTTGGGGACTATTTTACCTCACGACGCCCTGCATGTATCCCTCCACCATGAATGGGCTTAGTTGTAGGACCAAAATCTTCTCAGGGATCAGGTAGTGCAACCAGAAGCATCTGATGGAGGAAATTTCAGTGAGGAGCTATTAGAGCCAGACGTCTGGTTCCATTCACCTCCACTGTTAACAATTCTGACTCTAGATGTAGTCTATATTTAACACCAAACAAGTGGAAATACTGTATTATTGTGCTGTTGCTGTGTCTGTGTGCTGAATTGTACCAAATGCTGCTTTACTGTTTATAATTATTTACTTTGGAAACAATAGAGTACAGAGTACCTGGGAACAGTGAAATGGTGGGTTTGGTGCGAGTAATTTGACTTGTTCTCTTGAAATGTCCACACAGTACAAAGTAAAGCGTGAAGAATTGCCTGGAAAGACTCTGAACTTATCCGTGTGGCACAATGACTCCCTGGGCAGAAATGTCTTTCTGGGTCAGGTGGAGATCAGCCTGAAGACGTGGGACTGGGGACATCAGGCGCTCACCTGGTACAACCTCCAGCCCAAGGTGTGGAAAACAACAGTTATTCAGTACACTTGTCAGCCCTTAGAACATAAGCATGCACAGATACGCATTGCAAGAACAACTAATGTTAAATCGCCGTCAAACAGAGAAGCAGCTACTTATATGGAAGCATTCCCAGTTTGTGTTGCTGCTCGAGGTGTGCGGCGTCTTGCTGAGCTTTGATGGTGTTACTGTGTCATATAAAACCGAAGTTATTGTAAGTTAAAAAAAATTTAATAATGATAAATGCTACTGGGGTTTCCTACATAATGAACAAATGTATTTTATTTTGGGCCTTAGACACAAACAGAAGAAAACACGAGACCTTTGAACCCAGGAGAACTGTCTGAGTATAAGGGTTATTCGATTTTGCGATATTATCATTTACAGTGATTTGTCAAATTTGTAAATTAGCCTCTAACCAATCACTACACATTTTTTAAATTAATCGGAAACCTGTGACTGGACACCTGAAGGCATTCACATAATCAAACATGGTCGAAACCGACATATTACTTTAATGAATGTGTTTTCAATAAACTAAAATTAATGCCATTTGGCAGAAAAACTGGCAGGGGGGTCATCATAACAGTGGGAGTCTTACCTAGGGAATCTAAGTATTGTATCATGCTATTAACCATTAACATAAACAAGCCTTTATCATAAAAGCAATTGAACTGCATCCATAATGTGTTTTCCTATGTTGTAGTGGATGAATGTTCCAGGTTCTAAGTTTTAAGGTGGACAGTTGATTAGGAATATATCATTTCTGTTTTTATGTCTAGAGCTTGTATTTTATATCTTAAATGAATGTGGAGAACAATGAATGGAAGCTAGTAGCTCTCAGTTTGCATAATTTAATTAGCAAAATGCTAATCATGTACTTTTAGCAGCAGTAGATTTTCAGACTGCTGTGGTCATCTGGTCATTTCTATTTTAGGAATTAAGCTTATAAAATGATCTTTCTACCTTTTATAGAATTCTGATGATCTGGAATCACAGGAATACCGAGGCCTGTTATCCCTCTCCCTGAAATATGTACCTCCAGACGTCAAAGGTATTTTAAATAAAATAATACTACACACAAATACGATTTGTGTGTATACGCTACCATTCAAAGTTTGGACACACTTTCTCATTCAGATTTTGTCTTTGTTTTTATTTCTACATTGTAGATTATTATCGAAAACAAAAAAAATGATGAATGAACTCATGGAATTATGCTGTTAACAAAAAAACAAACCACAGGATGTAATCAGGTGGACTTTTGTGTTTTTACTTAGTTAAGTTGTTCTTGTCATAATGTGCAGTAGAACCGTAGTGGAGCCAGATCACTAACTGTGTTCCAACCCGACCGTCACAACTGATGATCCCATTAAGAAGGGAACTGATCACATTAAGAAGGGAAGATATTCAACTAATGAACACTTGAGGAAGAAACACCTGGCAATTGAACACCATTCCAGGATTCCTCATGAATCGGAGTGAAAAAATGCCAAGATAGCGTAAAGCTGTCATTAGAGCAATATTTTCAGTATTCATCTACAATGTAGCTGATAATAAAAACCGAATAATTAAAAAAAGGGAATCATTGAATGAGAAGGTGTGCCCAAACATTTGCCTGGTTGTGTATTAATAAAACATGCAACTTAAAATATATATAATCTTTTAAGGTGGGTCAAAGCTTGATTCGGGAGAGATTCACATTTGGTTGCGGGAGGCGAAAAAGTTACGTAGCCTGAAGCCCCAAGGAGTCGACTCGTTTGTGAAGTGGTAAGTGTGGAAGTATGTACTGTGAGAGGGTGGTGTTTAATTATAAAAGGAAACCTCTTGTTCTATGTAATGCGATTGGGGTTGGAGTTTGTTTTTAGTGCTCCATTTTTCAAAGTGTTGACGGGCACCAGAACAGACCTGCTGTTTGTTTAAAGGGCAAATGTACACACTGGCTGTGTTTACGCTCTGAATCACCCCGTTCACAGCACAAGGTTAAACTGGAGTGATGCTAGTAGCTCGTTTAGCGCTAAAGCCCTGTATTGTTTGGGAGAGAATGAGTAAGGGGTGTCAAATTACATAATGTGATCAAACAGAACTGTAAACTATCTAATAAAACTAATTTTGTATTCTGTAACTTATACAATCTTGATTAAATGTAAACACAAGAGCCTAGATAAAGGAGTTCCAGCCACTTAGCGCTCAGCACCACCAGTATACTGATCACCGCCCCATTATCTGGAACCATCTGCTTCTGGTTCTTCACTGGTTCAGAACTTCAGTCAGATGCTGTTTATTCTGCTTGAATGATTCATGAGTAGGTCACTGGATGTCTTAACTAACAGAAACATTCCTCTGTAATTCGTCAGCATAACCTAGACATGTTTTATATTAAATATAGTACAATGGAAGAGCCAGAGACCACCTTTTTAAATGTTTAATCATACATATTTGACAAAAAATTACAGAGAAGTCTCAAAAGTAACAAAAATAATTGAACTAATGAATTGTAGAATTACACATGTTACATAATTTGACTACATTAATTCCAAGTTCTTTTGTGTGTTAGTTACATGCTGCCTGATACGAGTAAAAAGAGTCGTCAGAAGACCCGTGTGGTGAAGAAGTCGCTGAACCCTGTTTATAACCACACAATGGTCTATGACGGCTTCAGGCCGGATGAAGTTCGCGAGGCCTGCTGTGAACTGACTGTTTGGGACAACAACAAACTCTCCAACCAGTTCCTGGGAGGGGTGCGCCTCAGCCTTGGCTCCGGTACACACTCCTTATTTAAGACCAGATCATAACTGGGTGTGTTAGGATATATTCACACCCACCACGTTTGGTTTTTCTTTTTCGCTTGACAACATGCCGATATCAGCCTTTTGATACAATAGCCCACTCATACAATAATGACAGGACGTAGATGATGATGCCTGGATGTTGGCAATGATGACTCAACTTGACAGGATGAATGTGATGACAAGAAGACTCGTTTGATAACGACTAGACATGGGCGAAGAAGGCAGGGCATAGGTGATGATTGAGTGTAGGCAATGATGGCTGGATGTGTATGATGATGATGAGGAAAAGACATAGGTCATAAGAAAAGGACAAAGGCAAAGAGGATGAATCATAGGCGATGAGGACAGGATTTAGGCGATAATCAGAGGTGATCCTAGGGTCTGTTGGGGCCCCAAGCAAAAATTCACTGGGGGCCCCCCTCTAACGAATTTTTACCATAGTCTAAAATGTCAGCTCTCGTTCGCCATCTAGTGGCTTGGGGGCCCCAAGCAGCTGCCTGCCCTGCCTGCTGACAAGATG
>JBBKCR010000001.1:42500608-42514328 GCA_037577295.1 Ladigesia roloffi | reverse complement strand
GTTTTTCCTTTGGAACAGGTTCAGGTTTTGCCTTTTCTTTAGCAAAAACTTCAGGTTTGACTTTTTCTATTAGAACACGTTCAGGTTTTGCCTTTTGTTTTAGAACAGGTTCAGGTTTTACTTTTTCCTTTTGAACAGGTTCAGGTTTTGTCTTTTCTGTTGTAACAGGTTCAGGTTTGACTTTGTCCTTGGAGGCAGGTTCAAATTTGACTTTTTCCTTTGGAACAGGTTCAGGTTTGACTTTTTCCTTTGGTAAAGGTTCAGGTTTTACTTTGTCCTTAGGAGCAAGTTCAGGTTTGACTTTCTCCTTTGGAACAGGTTCAGGTTTGACTTTTTCCTTTGGAACAGTTTCAGGTTTCAGTTTCTCCTTTGGAACAGGTTCAGGTTTGACTTTTTCCTTTGCAGCAGGTTTAGGTTTTGCCTTTTCTTTTAGAGCAGGTTCACGTTTGACTTTGTCCTTGAGAGCAGGTTCAGGTTTGACTTTTTCCTTTGCAACAGGATCTGGTTTGACTTTTTCCTTTGGAACAGGTTCAGGTTTAACCTTTTCCTTTGGAGCAGGTTCACGTTTAACTTCGTCCTTGGGAGCAGCTGCAGGTATGACTTTTTCCTTTGGAACAAGTTCGGGTTTAATTTTCTCCTTTAGAACAGGTTCGGGTTTTGCCTTTTCTTTTGGAGCAGGTTCAGGTTTGACCTTTTCCTTTTGAACAGGTTCAGGTTTAACCTTTTCCTTTGAAGCAGGTTCAGGCTTGACTTTCTCCTTTGGAACAGGTTCGGTTTTGACTTTTTCCTTTGGAATAGGTTCAGGTTTGACTTTTTCCTTTGGAACAGTTTCAGGTTTTGCCTTTTCCTTTGGAGCAGGTTCAGGTTTTACTTTTTCCTTTTGAACAGGTTCAGGTTTAACCTTTTCTTTTGGAACAGGTTCAGGTTTTACTTTTTCCTTTGGAGCAGGTTCAGGTTTGGCTTTTTCCTTTGGAACAGGTTCAGGTTTCACTTTTTCCTTTGGAGTAGGTTCAGGTTTGACTCTTTCCTTTGAAACAGGCTCAGGTTTTGCCTTTTTTACCAGAGCAGGTTCAGGTTTGACTTTTTCCTTTGGAACAGTTTCAGGTTTTACTTTCTCCATTGGAACAGGTTCAGGTTTTACTTTTACCCTTGCCGCAGGTTCAGGTGTGGCCTTTTCTTTTGGAGCAGATTTAGGTTTTACTTCTTCCTTAGGAACAGGTTCAGGTTTAACCTTTTCCTTAGGAACAGGTTCAGGTTTAACCTTTTCCTTTGGAACATGTTCAGGTTTAACTTTGTCCTTGGGAGCAGTTTCAGGTAGTACTTTTTTCTTTGGAACAGGTTCAGTTTTGACTTTCTCTTTTGGAACAGGTTCAGGTTTGACTTTTTCCTTTTGAACAGGTTCAGGTTTGACTTTTTCCTTTGGAATAGGTTCAGGTTTAACTTTCTCCTTTGGAGCAGGTTCAGGTTTAACTTTCTCCTTTGGAACAGGTTCAGGTTTAACTTTCTCCTTTGGAGCAGGTTCAGGTTTAACTTTCTCCTTTGGAACAGATTCAGGTTTAACCTTTTCCTTTGGAACAGGTTCAGGTTTAACCTCTTCCTTTAGAACATGTTCAGGTTTAACTTTGTCCTTGGGAGCATCTTCAGGTATGACGTTTTCCTTTGGAACAGATTCAGGTTTGACTTTCTCCTTTAGAACAGGTTCAGGTTTGACTTTTTCCTTTGGAACAGGTTCAGGTTTTACTTTCTCCTTTGGAACAGGTTCAGGTTTGACTTTTTCCTTTGGAACAGGTTCAGGTTTTACTTTTTCCTTTACAGCAGGTTCAGGTTTGGACCTTTCTTTTGGAGCAGGTTTAACTTTTTTCTTGGAAGGAGGTTCAGGTTTGACTTTTTCCTTTGGAATAGGAACAGGTTTTGTCTTTTCTTTTGTAACAGGTTCAGGTTTGACTTTTTCCTTTGCAATAGGCTCAGGTTTGACTTGTTCCCTTGGAAGAGGTTCAGGTTTTGCCTTTTCTTTACGAACAATTTCAGGTTTGACTTTTTTCTTTGGAAAAGGTTTAGGTTTGACTTTTTCCTTTGGAACAGATTCAGGTTTGACTTTTTCCTTTGGAACAGGCTCGGGTTTCACTGTTTCCTTTGGAACAGGCTCAAGTTTAGCCTTTTCTTTTGGAACAGGTTCAGGTTTTACTTTTTCTTGTGGAACAGGTTCAGGTTTCACTTTTTCCTGTGGAACAGGTTCCGGTTTGACTTTTTCCTTTGGAACAGGTTCTGGTTTTGCCTTTTCTTTAGCCAAAACCTCAGGTTTGACTTTTTCCTTTGGAGCAGGTTCAGGTTTGGCTTTTTCCTTTGGAACAGGTTCAGGTTTCACTTTTTCCTTTGGAATAGTTTCAGGTTTGACTCTTTCCTTTGAAACAGGCTCAGGTTTTGCCTTTTCTCCCGGAGCAGGTTCAGGTGTGACTTTTTCCTTTAGAACAGGTTCAGGTTTTGCCTTTTCTTTTGGAGTAGGTTCGGGTTTCACTTTTTCCTTTGGAACAGATTCAGGTTTGACTTTTTCCTTTGGAACAGGTTCAGGTTTTGCCTTTTCTTTCAGAGTTGGTTTTGTTTTTGCCTTTTCCTTTGAAACAGGTTCCGGTTTGACTTTTTCCTTTGATACATGTTCAGGTTTTGCCTTTCCTTTTGGAACAGGTTCAGGTTTTACCTTGTCCTTTGGAGCAGGTTCAGGTTTTGCCTTTTCTTTTAGAGCAGGTTGTGGTTTTACTTTTTCCTTTGAAGAAGTTTCTGTAAATACCGTGGCATGGTAGATCAACACCTTGAATCTTACATGTATTTTTATACATTAACACATACTATGATATTCAAAATAACCTGAATTATGTAAATATTTATTACCAACAAACATTTACTTTTGTTTATTATTCAATTTATTAATTGAATTCATGCTCACAGATTTCATAAGCATCCTTACCTTTCTTCAATGAGACTGGTTTAGCCTCCTTCTTGGGAACCTCAACCTCTGAAATTAAATAAGAAAACTGAAGTAATGATTGTGCGGAAGATTCAGATCCTGTAAAACTTTAGGTGTCCTATTATAATATCATTTTCAAATGAAATGATACATGTATTTATATTTCTAACATGTTCAGTCAGTGGGCAAATTAAGAGCATTCTATATGGTTAATGGTGCCACTTTGGTATAAGTGCCATTAGACATTTAGAGATATCTAGACGTTATTGAACTTATATACATTCTCCAGATGTGCAATACTCTAGGTAACTTTTTTCCAAAAGACATTGGTTTTGAGTTACCTTAATATGTGGCTTGATTAATTAGTAACGCATAGGCATGCTGGCAACAAAACACTTTTTTAAAGAAAACATAAAATGAGATAAACTTTATTAGTCCTACAAGAGGGTAATTTGCCACTTATTATTTTAGTTAAGTATTTAACATAAATATTGTTTTGCCACATTTACTTCTTAAATTGGTGCAAGATAAAAAAAAATAGGCACCTGAAACAAGCTCATCCATTTCAAATTAATCCCTTGAGTTAATACAGGGATTATGCAGGGAAATATATTTAATGAAACATATATTTAATGAGTCCTATGAATACTGGCACACTGGGCGATGATGATGGAATCAGTGAAAGAAATCTAACATTTAGCTGAAGGAAATATAGAAAATATTTTTATCTTTTTATTTTTTTATTATTAAAGATTTATAAAGCTTTTTTGTACACGATTAGTGTTCAGGGACACACCAGTGTACATCCATGGCTTTCTCTTGCATTGGGGCATTAATATTCAGAGGCCAAAAATGTCATTCATCAATACGGGTGAGACGTGGATAAAGGTGTGTTGACCTTAATATCTACACAATATTTAAGATTTTAAACAAACAGAGCTGTGGTGAACCTGTCTGTAAGAGGATGCTCTTTTATTTTATACTTATAGATAAAACGATGTGCAGAATTGATAGGTATGTTTCACCCACAAAAGATATGGTGGAAAAAGCTTAATTCTGATCATTGATACTTTTACCTTTCTTTGATGGTGCAGCTTTATCCATTTCTTTAATAACTTTGGCCTCTGTGAATTAGAGCAAGCAGATTTATGAACCACACAAAAAAAGATTACAAATATATATATATATATATATATTATTATTAATAACTAATTGCTGAATTGATTAATTTATTGATTGATTGATTAATATGAAAAAGTTGTAAAATCTGTTTTTTATTTATAGAAGTTTATATTCATTATTACAGTCAGTGTAAATACATAGGTTTTGTCTTTAAACAATAAACTATACAAAATCCAATAATATCATAATATGAAGTAAATTATACCTTTCTTCACCCTGACTGTTTCCGCTTTCTCCTTGGTGACCCTCACTGTATTGGAGAGATAACCAGAGGGATTCAGTTTCATGGTTTTTAAGTGAGTCTAGATTTTGAAATGATTTTACATGTGGTCTGATTTGTACCTTTGGTTGATTTTACTGTTTTTTCTTCAATGAGCTCACGTTCTGAAAAATGAAAGTGAGATAAAGGCCTTTATACACCTCACACTCTCACATCACACTGTAGGCTGACACTCCACACAGTACTGTGGAAACAAATTTAAATAAGTAAGAAATGTTGTGATACCTTTAGCTGTGACATTAACCCTGTCTTCAACCAATACTGGCTCTGTATACAAACAAACAAATAAGAAAACATAGAAACAAACTGGGTGCAACTGTCCAAAAAGAACAACAAAAAAAAACCAAGAGGAGGTGCCATATATTGAAGTCTTGGTCATATTAATACCAGTGAAAAAAAAAGAATGTTGTATGTGACCTTCACCATCACCAGTAATTGTGATCTGAATTATTCATAAGGGCTGTTCAGTAATAAATGCTGACCAAAGCAGAACCATCCTAGGCTTGCACCCATCAAATCTCACAAAACTCTTTCTAAATCTAACAAAATCTCACAAAGATCCCTCAAATAACATCTAACAAAACTGAGTGTATTTTTCCAAAATTAAACAACAGGAAAAAATACTGGGACATATGTGTAGTTTTCTTCATTCTATTTTGTTTATCTGCAGTGTTATCAGCAGTGTTACAATATTTGTGTATATTTGAATCACTTTGTGCATGGAAATGCAGTGCATGTGCTTCTCTATTCAGGGGTGGAATCCTTACCTTTGGGTCTTAGAAGCAAATGAATATCCTTTATAGGCTTTTCCTTTTTAGCCTTTTCCTTCATCACATCTTCCTTTTCTTCCTCTTCATCTATTTTCTGGTCTTTCTCTACATTTTTTGCCTTTCTTTCCCTCTCTTCTTTTTTGGCTTTCTGAGCTCTCAGTTCTAGAAGAGCAAACAAGCTCAGGTCAGAGGGTTTTGCTTATTTTAAATGTCAGAAATGTTACTTTCAGAGTCTCCGGTTCATGCAAGGTAGTGAAATAAGGCAATCACCTTGAAGGACTTTGAAAACCTCCTCTCTTGCTTTTCTTTCTCTGGCGATTCTTTCTTGCTCCAGAACTGAAATTCAGGAGAGAATATTCCATGAGTGTTACATTATTTAGCATGACACCCACTGACCAATGAATTTATTACATTCTTTGGTCATCAGTCAAAGAAATTAGTCTCTGGAAGTGTTTCTCAGTACATAAATGTCCAAAAAGCTTATGCATACAACCAAATAATCCACCATCATGGCTGTCTTAAATCACAATGCTTCATTATCAGGACAGTTTAAGGTTTTTAAATTAGTCATTACATTATTAAAATAAAGTTTATAGTGAAATAGTGAACAATGTAAAAATATTTTGCTCTGCTGTTTAAGGGCAATTAAACACCATTACCATTACCATGAAATGCCAGAAGGTAGCAATGTGCCTAAAAGCTTTTTACCAACAGCCATTACACAGCAGCAGACAAAGTAAGGAAGACCAATTAAATGTGTGGAGGTGGGGGTGTGGAGTTTTTTTTTTTTGAAGAATACTTGAATAGATCTTAGTATTTTTGTGTGCCTGTTACCCACCATTGGGTGCCTCATCCTTCCTTAACATGGCACCCAGACGTGACAGCACCAATATGCTGTTTTCAGTTTTTAAATTATCTGATATATTTACATTCACATTGTACCATTTATGGTTAGCAAGTTATCTTGCTTGCTAATTGCACAAAAATGAAGGATTTTTTTGCCATCAGTCTTCTGGAACAATCTATTTATGCCATTTTGCAAGTTAAATCGAACTGCAGATGTGTAATGCGATGTCAGCTTTAGTAGAGGGAAAATGCTAATGTTTTCACAAATACACATAGAGTACATGCACACATCTTAAACAGACATTTTACATCATTACAACATTTTGTTTTTGCAGTGCAGTCCAATTTCAATCTGATAATGGTGCAAGAAAACAAGAAAACAAAAGGACACTCATTTGAACCCTACAAATGAATTTTTTTCTTAATTATTCAGTACTGATTTAAACAGTACAATGTTAAAATTGATCGAGTCTAATGAAAGAACATCTGTTTATGGTAGTTTGTTACAATTATTTTACAAGCTTAGTTTATAACAGATATCCATTTTAAGGCCACAAATAACAGATCAACAATTTACATTTATCTCTTGAAATGAAACTGCTTCACACAATCATTTTTCAAACCATTAACAGTGATGAAAAATTACCTTTCGTATCCTCTAGAGGAACAGATTCTTCTTGGTCATCTGTTTGCTTGGGATGATGGATGTCTTCAGTTTTGGCTGTCCTTTGTCTTATTTTGTTCATTCTGATTAAACGCCTTTTGCTCTCATTGTTATTATTATTTTTATCGTAACCACCTCGGACGTTCAAAGGAAACTCAATGAACTCTTCCTTGTAGGCATTTATTTCTGCTTTGTCCACAGTGGCCATCAATATGTCTTTATTATCTTCATTGTTATCTTCCTTCGCCTCTGACATTGACTTTGCTTCCTTTGTATCTTCATCCTTTGTCTCTATCTCACATTCAGTCTCATTTTTTACCACTGCTTTAATATGATCATAACCATCAAGTGCTACTTCAGTAGCCTGAGTGTCTTTTGAACAAACCACCAATTCAGTTTGGTCCTCAGTAGTGTTCCCTTTAGCAATTATATGTTCCTCTATGTGTTCCTCCTCATCAACAGTGGTAGAAGCATCAATACCAGCAGTGAGATCAGCCCATTCCTCTTCAACAGCAGCTTCTACTATTTTGTCCCCAGCAAGAACATCAAGCTCACCAACAGTATTAGCTGTAGCATCATCAGAATCATCAAGTGACTCCATTTCTATTTCAACCATGGAATCAAGTTTGGACTCTTGTGATATAAATCTTACCAAGTCATGTCTCTCACTTATGACTTCTGAAACATCTGTGCCTGTTTCAGGTGCTTCCTCCTCATTAGTGACATCAGTTACCCTTTCAGCAGTTTCCTTCTTATCTTCAGAAGCCATAATGTAAAGGGATTCAGCTTCGTATGAATCTTTAACATGAGCTTTTCTTTCTTCTTTCACATCTGCTTCTCCTTGGTCCTCCACATCTGTGGTCTCAACGTCCTTCATATCTTGTTTAGAAATGGCCACCTTAGTGAGTTTGGTTCTCTGTGCAAAATCTTCCTGCTTTCTTCCCAGAACTTCTGCAACTGTTTCACGAAGCCATTGGTGTCATTAAAGTCTTTTAATGAACCATCTTGTGAGAATATTTAGCAGATACTTGCATGGACTGTTATGTAACATGGTGGGTTATGCTTGCTAGTTAAAAAATTAATTGTACAGTAATTCTGATGAAATAAACATTAACATACTGTTTTATGAAACAACAGGCTCTTAAATTCAAAGCTTGGCTTTATACAAAAGAGACTGCTGCAGTGGCGAACCTCTCGGTTGTTGCATCATGATAGTTAATGACTGTAAAAAAATTGTACCCTGTAAAAAAACCCAAGTATCTTTAGTTAGGTGTAATTTCAATTCAACTTCTAGCCCACAGGTTTCTGTGTGGTTCAGGGAGTGCTGGAGACTAATTGTTGTAATTGTTGTTGCTGGGTAGTGATTATAATTGTCAACCGGGGGAGGGGGTTCTAATTCACAGTGCAGAAGATGAAAAGGACCTCTACAAAAATGTCCCCACCATAAATCACACCAAGGTTTTTGCAATTTTGTACTCTTTAAGTGTGAATAAGAGGTGTGCAAATGTCCTGAAAGTCCCAAAAATAAACAATTGTTACAAAAGTTGTTACACTTTCCATATACTTAAGATGAACAAAAAAGTGTCCGGAACATGTTATTAGCATCCCCAGCACCTGGGTTTGTACTTTATTTCAGTTTAGATGTAAAAAATGGTAAGATCATGTCTGCAGTTTAACTGATGCCTCTGGTCTAAGACTTTTTGTATAAAAGTGGTGGGGACAGGACCCCAGTATAAATCACATCTATGGTTTTTCGCTTTTAATGTAGATAAACGGCAACATGCTTTGCAGTTACTTCAGTATCAGGTAACCTGTTTTTGATTCGTCCCACATGTGGGCATTTCCTGAGTGCAACTTAATGTAAAATTAATTTTTTTTTTTACAGACTGGCAATTAGATCATGTAAATAAAAAGGATGAAATCAACAGTCCATCACATGTTGCATCTCAAACTCAACTAAACTGTTCTTTTCATCACCATCAGATAAAATCATGGTATTTAAAGGCCAGCCAGAGGTCATGTGCAGCATCCAGTATTTAGAATGGTATTCATTAAATAATGTATTGTTAATTACAGATTAACACTACATTTAACCTTTAAGTGAATTAAGTTAAATAACATGTGTTTAAATAAAGGATTTAGGGAAAATATGTTTTGAACAATATCCTTGCAACAAAACAGAGCATGCGGGATATTTGTTAACAAAACATAGATAGGAGATTGTTAAAGACTTTCAGTATATGGGACTGCGTACACGTTTATTCTGGAAATGAAAACAAGGACAGGAGGAAGCAAGGCCATTCACATGGACGTCTTTATTTGTCATCTGGGAAATTTTTCATGCACCGTTCATCAAACCATCAAACCATTAAACCAGTAAACCATTAAAACCATTAAAACCATTAAAACATTCCAGACAAACATTAGAAAATACACATTTTAGAAGTCATATGTGATGTTTCTCACCAGACTACCATGGACAGGAGGACAGGGTTTAAATGAGAGTTTAGATTTTTAGCAATATTAGAAGAAAAAAAAAACACACCAGAAATGTAATTTTGAAGAAACGCAAACTTTGTTACTGAATTAAAATACTCATGTTTTCCATGCACCATTTTCAGCATTCATTATTTTATTATTTGCTGATTTTTCAGTAATTTACCAGTGGATGAATGTGTGTATTTGTGTGTGTTATAGTTATTAGCATAATATTAAATAAAGTAAGGAATTATAGTATTATAACACATAATATATTACTGAATATTTATTGGTTTTTATTATTAGTGAGGAGAAAGGATCAATCACAATAAATATGATATTATGTAGTATAATAAGAAGAAGATATTTAAAGGTAACTGACCTTTTTCCATTGGTGGCAAAAATTCTCCTGTTGACGGTGAATGCAGAAATGTAACATGAAAAACTGTTCACACTTTTTGTATTCAGTTTATATGTATAAAATACACAGAATATATAGAATAACCCAAACAAGCAGTTCCCTAACATGTTTAGCCTTATGCCCCCTATTGGACAATAAGTGGCACTGCACCCCCCAGCAAATTTCCCTCCCATATCAAAATACAAAAATTTAATTTAAAAATCGAGGAATTTATTCTGTGACTCAATGACCAAGTTTAAAGACTGTAGAAATGTGCACTGACCTTTCCTTCTGATCACGTGGGGTCCCTCTTCTAAAGAAAAGAGCAGCAGGTGAGTTACAGCAGTGGAAGTGCACAGCACCAGTATTACCAGGTCACAGCCACTGGTGTACCTTTATCTTGCATCAGCATGTTGGAGAGGTAAGCCAAAACCGTGTCTCTCCGGTCTGCAAACTCCTCCACTGTGTCTGTGACCACTTTCATGGGATCGAAGTTAATGTCGGGAAGGCCTCCTGAAAAACAGGAGACACCATCCAGTCTGTATCTGGAGGCCTTAATGAAATCCACACTCCAGTTCCAAAGATTCCTGTATTTCATTTGCATATAAAATTTCCATCCATTCGCATTACTTATATATATATAAGAAACAGGCCAATAACCTTTGTGGGCTGTGTATTTGTCAGTCACATGTAAATTAAACAATTAAGAATGAGTTTTATGTAATAATACCAATAAACCCAGTATGATTTAAATAAACAATGGCAGATTTATCTATTTATCATAAACCTTTAAAACTTTACATTTAACTAAATGAATATGGCATATTTAAATCAGTCTTAACGGATTCAATTTCATTGTTTTACAAATAACCAATTTATGCGATTTTAAGGAATTTGAATTAATACGTTCTAAAAGGTCATAATTTAAATCAAATAGATGCAAATACCTCAAAACTAACTATGCCGTGAAAGTTCACACTTTTTGTTTTCCCACATAAATGATAACTCTGGCTTTACACCTTATGTATTTGTTGAACTAAAAAGTTGTAGGGACATGTCCTCAATGTAAATGGGACACATGGTCCTGCATGTTCTGTTCTCTTTAACTGTAGAGGAAAAGTTGTAGGGACCTGTTGCCAGACGTTACACTTCCTGCATTGTTATATTTTAGAAATGTGATGAGGACAAAAATGACACCTATGCTTTTACACTTTTGTTCTCTTTAAATGTAAAAATTATTTAGGACAGCAAACAAAGAATAGAATTAGTGATATAGATAAATGTTCTGTAAAGTTACTCCGTAGTTCCTGTTTAGTTGTGATAAATGTCTTGCAGTGTTGCGCTGTATCTTTACAGCATCTGTTCTGCTTTTCATTGTCATTTCATACCTTCGTCACTGGAAAACATGCTGGAGATGCTGGTGAAGAGGTTGTTTTGGAGCTTTCCTGCTCCTTTCATTACACTGGTGGCCAGGTCCATGGGACTGGTGCTCGCTGCAGGGATCCAAGCTAAAAAAAATAAACGCAAGTTTGATTTGGCACCAGTCCAGAAATTAAATTAAACTCCAATTTTAAACAGCTGGGAATGCCAAAAGGATCTGCACTCGCCTCCAACGCCCTTCAACATGCCGGAGAAAAAGTTGAAGATCACCATGGCCACGTCTGAAATAAACGCAGCTGCATAACCCAACATTTCCAGAGGCTGTAGGAGCAAGACCTCCAGTACATCTGGACAGAGAGAACACAAGAGTTCATTTCAGATTAGACACTCAGATTAGGTTCAGGAAAATCAGACACATTCAGTAGTTTAGCTATTTTCACCCAGCAAGTTTTAAACATTACACTTGAATACATTAAAATTATTTAATATGTGTATGTATATGAATATATAAATATGTTTGTATACACTTACATTTAACTAATATTTTGTGTAGTTTACAGTTTTTATATTTTACTGTATAGTTTAATTTTATTTGATTCTCCTCTGTCCACGTTACTCTTATAACAATGCAAATTTACCACCTGTGGGACTAATAGAGTGTTATCTTATATTGTCTTGTTTTATATTATTTTATCTTGTCTTATCTTATCTTTTGTGAAATTATCTTATCTTATCACAGCATTAAAAGAATGCCAGCTTTCCTGAAGTATAGATTGTGTCTGTACCTTGGTCCATCTTTAAAAATCAGTTTCTGAAACCACACAAGTGAGTAGGCTCATTGGCTACATTTAGGGTTCATCTTTTGCTGTACGACCCCTAGTGGCCACATATGGCCTTGTGCAATATAATATAATCTACGATAATTAAATCAAACCACCTGTTCAATGAGCTAAAGTTTTATATAATCCCTAATGAACTCACTCCTACATATTCTGAAATTTGCAGTCATTAACATTTTCCACAATGTTAAATCAAAAATGTCATAAAATGTTAAAAACCTTTCTTACTGCACCAAAATGTCATTAACTCTCCAAAATAAGAACACACACACTTAGAGACAATCTTTAAATGCTTTAAGAATCTGCAATGGGGCTTCAAATTGACATTTCTGTAGATCTGAAATTTTAAACACAACAAACAACGGAAGTATTTTGACATATTTTCTATTGAGCAAGAACAGGTTAAAGGTAAACCCCAAAGTTCCTTTAGCACTTTAAGGTTGGGGGCAGGATCCCTGTGCTACTCAGTATTATCCTTATTTTAAGAATGTGTTTGTCTTGTTTGGGACATATATGCATCTGTATGTCAAAATGTCCCCCTGGTATGGAATTACCTTCAAACACATGGAATATGTAGCCAACTGGGGCTCGAACCCAGTCGTTCACTTCATCCAGTATACCAGTACCCAGCCTGAAGACACCAGCGACTTCGTTATTTCCTGTGGAGATGAAGCTCAGTGAGATTTTATCTATTGAGTAGTGGATAACTCTTTAGTGATTTAGCAAGAAAGATTTCTGATATTTTGTATGAAATACTGATTCTACAGAGCTGTAATTTGGCTAAGATTAATAAAAGCCCCCAAACAGAACTTCATCTGAACCTGCTGTGGGACCTTCTGACAAAATTTATTCATTTGTTCATTTTGTGTAATCACTTCATCCATACTAAGTTGGTGGGTACTTTTAGACCATAGGAGAAACCCAGAGAACACGGAGGAATCCCATGCCACCATGAGAAAAACATGCAGAATCCACACACACACACACACACACAAACACACACACACACACACACTAACACACACCTACACTTAATTTAGAATACCCAGTTCTCCTGACTCTCATGTTTTCAGACTGTGGGAGAATTCCAGAGAACCCACAGTACACCCACGACACCACAAGGAGAACACACACACACACACACACACACACACGCATAAACACATCATGACCTGGAGGTGTAAAGCAACATTGCTACCCATTACACCACCATGGGGCGCCCTTCTGACAAAAATCACAAAAACCTCTAGTATTACAGAATGGAGGTATTCTAAGAGGTAAATTGATCCTAAATATATTAGATACATACCAGAGCCCAGTATTCCTGATAGAAATGTCGATGAAGTGTCTGTCCACCGGTTCACCGCACCCACCGGATCGTAGATCACAGTCGTAATGTACTCTGTGACCCAGAACAATCAACATGGAAAAAGAAATACGTAGTTTCTGCAATGCTTTACTCTTGTCTCTGTAAACGCACGGCAGTTTATTGCAGTCGCTACTTATTATATTAATCGCTTTCACTCTGGAACAATAAGCTGTCCTGATTCTGACTCTGAAAATGTATTAGTAATTATGACCAATTTTCACTAATTATTGATATTTTTATTCAATCATTTAAGTCCAAACTGTAAAAATGGACAATCACACACCATTTTACATATTTCAGGCCTTAAAAAGATAATAGAATAGGTCAAATATAAAATACAAAATTGACTTAATAAAACAAATAAATCAACAAAAGAGGGTAAAACATACATATAAACGAGCATGTAGTATCTCTTTTTTGTGCAATATGAGAAATATGCTAAAATACATTAAGGTTAGAGGTGGGCAATATCGCCATATATACAGGGCAGATCCTCCTGTAGGGACGACATCCAGGATATTCTCAGTAAATTGGGATGGAGAATATGGAT
>JBBKCR010000001.1:42458464-42484015 GCA_037577295.1 Ladigesia roloffi | reverse complement strand
CTCCCACACACACACACTCCCACACACACACACTCCCACACACACACACTCCCACACACACACACTCCCACACACACGATGTGTTTTAGGTATGTACCATTTCTTAGTGAGTTCAAAAAAGAGGAGCCAATCAGGACGGAGATCATTTACATGTAACAGACTTTAAGATACACTTGTTTCTTACTATACAGACAGAAACAATGAATTATGGGACAACCCACCCAAACCCACACAGCGGACCTCAGGGAATACAATATAACACAATATTCTTAACATCCCACTTCAGAGCACGGCTGGGAACCAAAAATAGGCTCCAAATTAGACCCTGTAAGAAAATATCCAGCACTGTGTACACACCCCCGACATTTCGGGTCTGCTGATCGGTTCCTAAACCCTACAGATCTGTTCCCCTAAAGCAGGTCCAGGTAGGTCACGAATCATCATGTTACAATTTCACTCCTACTGCTGGTGGGACGTTCTGAATGCCCAGAATAAACATATTTCTATTATCTAAACATAAGACCTATTTTTTTTTACCTGCGTTTCACTCCCATTGCACCTGGGACATTCTAAATTACCAGAATAAAGATATTTTGGTTATCTCTCTATTTTTTTTAATCAAATTGGGAATCAATAAGAACCAGAAATGAAAAGCAGAACCAGAACGAATTTCACTCCCTTTGCTGCTGGGATGTCCTGAATGTCCAGATTAATCATAAAATATTGATTCTTCTTTTTTAAAACTTAATAGAATTCAACTTTTAACCTTTTAGTTTGCATTTCTCTCCCGTTGCTGCCGGGACACTTCTGAAAGTCCAGAATTAACATAATTCTATTACCTAAAACCTAATCAAACATTTTACATTTTAGCTTGCATTTAACTCCTGAATGTTCTGGATATTTTGGTTATCGCTCTCTTTTTTTGTTGTTGTTGACTGAATTCGAGTTGGGAATCAATAAGAACCAGAACCGAGAAGCAGAACTAGAACCGACAACTTTAAACCAAGTTGAGCTCCACCCCGGTCCCGGCCGGTTGGTAGGTTCACCTGTTCCACCCCGAGAGCGCAGAGTCCCGGAGTGTGAGGACGAGTTGACTCCGCCGAACACGGTCACCCCCTGGCTGACGGGTGCGTGGAAGTTGTTGTAGTTGGGGATGGCGGTGACTCCGAAGCTGGGGTAGTGCTGGGGCGTGGGGTCGGCCCCATAGCGATACCCAGTGTGCTGCGAGATACTGGTCTCTCTGTCATCCGTCAGTTTGGTTGCCTCTTTGTCCTTACATTGTACACAGCCCATTATCTATATTCTGTAAATGGAAGCCAGCACAACACAGTCCATTATTTATGCAAGTACTCACTGACTTACGTCTCAGAGGGGCAGTCACGATAAACACAGTCTTAAGGCAACATTTAATCCTGTCTCTGAGATTCGGTGTTAAAAATATCCCTCAGAACTGTATCCATCAATACTGAGCGGACATCACTGACCCTTTACCTCTCCATCAATACTGCTTTCCCTGTTCAAATCCTAATAAAAACACTGGAGGCCAACAAACGCAAGGGTACTTTGTGACTGTGAAATGGACACCTGCGCTAGTTTAAACTCAGAAAGGTACTTTTTGGGCCTCTTATTAAAAGAACTGTGTCATTTTTACACTTAAATCTGTAACTAGTGTGATCAGCCAGTGGTGGCCAATATATCTGCACGGTGATATTAACACACACTGGTTTTATCTTATCTTTTGGACCAGAGTCCAGGCCATGAAGCTGTATTTTTATTTATTTTTGTCAATTCTGGAAGTTCAGGGCCTTGTGTGTAACTCGGCTGTTATAAGTTGGGTGTTTCATTTTTAAAATAACTAGTGTATTTTTTAAAAAGCAGTTTGTTTTCTCCTTTAAATTACCATTTAAGCCTTTTTTTGTCAGAAAAAGTTACTTTAACGGGCTCAATAAACGTCTGAATATTAAATGAAATCCCTTCCAGAACTTGCTAAATTACTAGAAAAAGTATCGGTATCATCCGAGTTAGGTTAGTATCGCCCAGTACTCTGATCTGGGTTGAAAAAGTAGGTTTAAATGGGCGGAGTTGGCCAAAACACTCACTAACACCACATTCCCAGTCTGACCATGTCTCCGCAGAGCTAGATGATGAAGTTTAGCACAAAATAGTTGGTTTAGATACTAAAACGACCTTTCAGTCCAAAGCTCAGGCCGAGAATCTTCGCCTCCACGGAGGCGGCGACGCTCAGGCCGAGGGATGGAAACATGTAGAAAGAAAATGCAAGCAGATGTCTATTAAAACATACCACAGAGAGCACTGGGGTACCACACTGGAGTATTTGCATTCCATTCAATTAAAGATGGAGTGAAAACATCTATGATTGGCTCCGTTCAAAACCAGGCCTGAGTGGGAGAGGAAGAAAAAAAAAAAGAGTCGTCAACTTTTTATGAAATATACAGACTGTTCAACCACATTCTGTATCATTACACAGTCCTGGCCTCCACACTCTACATATAGATGCACTTATACCTTTTTGCTGGGCTTCCAAAAGTGACTCAACCCAAACATCACTTTTTTTTTTACACAGCTGACAAAAATAACTCAGTTTAAATTGCAGCTTTAATCCTGGACCTCCTTGAGCTGGAAAGCTTAGCAATCCACTACCATATGTTCTCAGTCTTGGACTTAAATGAGCAAAATAACTGTGTGGATCATGGGGGGTTGCATCTTATTTACAAAAAAAAATTGAAGTGATAAACAATTGGTCTGGGATCAGAAAACACATGGCTGTGATAGGCCCACACTACCCTGGGTCATTTTTTTGTTTTTATCGCTGAAGACATACAAGTGAGAAATGTGCCACTCAGGCTGCAAAACGTTCACATTCACAACTCAGATTCACAATCCAGCCTCCTGTAGGCCGTGCACACTCAACATCTCTCCATCTCCCCCAGGCTGCAGGCCACAACCATTTTTAACAATCAGAGCCCACCACAGCCTCACACGGGTGCTCTTTCTCCTTTCCTCCTCTCCCAGGCCCTCCTGTGCAGACTGTAGACAGAGTACCTGTCAGACAGACACAAGTCTGCATGCAAAACGCTAAACAATGCAACACAACTTATTAGAATTTGGTTTAAAAAAAAAACAAAAAGGGCATACAAAAACTCGTCTGCCACGAATGTGCTGTGATTCAGTAGGTTGTGATCAGATGACTGGTGCCAAACAATTTCTTTTATTTTCGCCACAGAGGCCTTATTCTTCTCCAATTGTCTCAATGAGGCCATTTCTGCTGCGCATCAGTCCATCTTGCTGCAGGAGAGGGAGCCGCACCGAGCATCTCAACGTCCTCTACGGAGAACCAGCCTTTTCTGCCTCCCCCGAGCCTTTATACTTCATTTTACACCATTTTCCCTCCCTCTACGGACGCAAGCGTGTCACCGTGCCCTAATCGACTCTGATTTCTGTCCTTCTGAGGATGAATCTGTGCATCTAAAACGGCGGAGCATCGAAAAACCAGCCCAGAATAAAAATAAAATCATAATAAACCTCTCACCAGCGCGAGAAGCCGTCCGAACCGCTCCGAAATCCGGCCCTGCGGAACCGTGGGCGCTGGCTCACGGGCGGGAGTGTGCCTCCGCGTCTTAGTTTGCCCGTTTTCTTCCTTTATTTATATATTTTTTTACAAAAATAACAACATTCTCCCCGGCCCGCTCCTGTCTCCAGAATGGAACGGACGATGAGGCGGCTGTGGGGGGCGGGACGTACCAGCCTGAGATTGACAGCCGTCTCAGCCAACCGGGACTCAGGGAACACGCACGCGCACGCGTATTCGCCCAATGAACACGCCCCTCCGCGGATTCTCTGTCTGTCCTGCGTTTGTTTCATTTTCCACCCGTATTCTGACAGACCCAACACCGGTTGGCTAATCGTGTCCCTGTCCTGCATTCTGATTGGGCAAAAGCGACGTCTTTAAAAATAAGCAGCCAATACTAGCGAGCAAAAGGCGGGGTTTGACGGAATACCGGTGAGAAAATAAACTCTCTCATGTCTGCCAGCGAGACGGACGCCGATTCAGCAGTTAGAGGCGTCAAAAGCAGTTAAATATGAAGCTTTCTGGAAAATAATGTTGGATGGAAAATTTTTGGAAAATGGGATGTCCAGAAATATGAACCAAATGTGTGGAAAACGCCTCGTCTATCTAACCAAACGAGGGTGGCCCTGGCCTCCATGTGGAGCCACCGAAGCTGACCCCCATGGGTCAAAGGAAGATCCTGCTACTCAGTCTTTTCTTTGTCTGATCAGAAATGCAAGTCTTTTCTGGGGTTTACTGAATCTGACTCGTTTCTCCAAAACCCTCCTGAGAAAAATCAACTTAAGACAGAAGTTCTCCTTGGTTCTGTTTCTTCTCTAACACATTATAGATGAAACATGTCTGACTTTTGTAGTCTTGAATTTGATCACAAGGCAAATTTCAGACTCATTTATAAGAAACCAAGTTTTCGTGTGGTGGATCTGAAGATCTGATTATTTGAGCTGAATAAAGATGCGAGCAGTTAGAGAAAAGAAATTTGACCTGGGATCGAACTGAGATCAGAGGAAGCTCTTTCTCAGGAGCTGAATTGAAGAAGTGGGAGGAAATAGTCAGAATCTCAGATTTATGATCATCTGAGTTCAGTTCTGTTTAGGGGAAACTGTCTGGAAAAAGGTCGTCTCATTAAAAACTTAACATGATGAGCAGAACAAACTAAACCCTGAGGGAAATTTTATGACAGTGTTTTTCCATAGTTAATTCTATACAACCTAGATACCTTTGATTCATAAAATTAAAATACACTCCAGTCCTAAGCTCTGTATAAGCCCAGTACAGTCATGTATAAATAAATGAATGAGGTGAATTACATAGAGCTGAATGTGCGGAACCTATTTTTGTTCATATGAATTCACCAAGGTAATCATATATGTTATGGGGTTTTGTGCATGCATGGCGATAGATTTATGCCATGGCCTAGTTAGTTTTTTCTGTTTGTCATTGGATTGATGCTATCTTTCATTCTCTCTCTATGTCTCCCTCTATCTCTGTTTCTCTTTCTCACCCTCTCTCTCTCTCTCTCTCTCTCTCTCTCTTTGCCTGTCTCACTCTCTCTGTCTCTCGCTCTTAGTCTCTCTCTCTGTCGCTCTCTCTCTCTCTCTCTGTATAAGTAAGAGCCTGTGCTGGTGGTGCTGGTGCAAGCAGTTGCCATGGTGATCAGAGATAGTGCAATAATGTGGAAATGCGTACACACACACACACACACGCAGTGTATCTGAGTGCGTATGTGGACTCTAAACAGGTCTATCCAGTGCTGACAATAAACCATTACTGAATCGAGGTCACTGGGGTTTTCCTCAGAACGGCATCGTCACACTGGCAGTGTTTGGCTTTGTGCTCCATATAATCGCGCCCATCCATCACTTTGTCAGCTGTTGCATTAATGCCTGTAATTATAGGCTGTGTGCAATTAATACGCACTACACTTAGGAGGAACTGAAAGACTTCAAATGTTACAAGACCTGTTGGACTGCTGAAGTTAGAGTCTGTATATATTTAGAGCCACAGGGCAAACTAAACTGAATCTATATCACCCAAACACAGAAACAGACTCGTGCAAACCTAAATAAAATGTTTGAGTCCATTTGCGTGAATCGCATTTTTCAATGAAACCTCAGTTTAATATCGGACACGAAGGTCCGCCGGCATTTGAATGGTCTGCATAAATAAATGCAACTGGACTTAAGAGTAAGTTTCAAGCCTAGTGGTTTTGATTCAGTTCCACTGAACAGCTGAGTAACCTGGATTATATAAAACCCTCACAGACATTATCACAGCATGAAGAGTCACATGATGAAAGTAATGTCAAGTCCAGTTGGGGCGAGTATAACATGTCCATTATATCTGGTGTGTCATGTGCAAGATTGAGGGTGAAATATTAAATGTGCAATTTCTCTGGTGAAAATTCTATAATATATAATATAATTCTATAACATATAATATATAATTTACATAAATATCACACATACTGTGTATATTATTACACACATCACACATACTGTGTATAATACTATAATTGTATAGTGATTTTGTTATATAACTAGTGTTCTACTCTATTCTGCTCTTCATGCTGCTCTCACATTGTCACATTTGGGATTAATAAATGAACCGTATCCTACCTTCAGACACACCACATTAAGTTCAATAATGTGAAATAAATAGTGCAAGCCAAGTAAAAGTTGCACTCTTACAGGAAAATGATGCATCGTGCAAAACAGCCACTCACTACTTAATTTTCATGCTGCTGCACATTTCTTGCAAATTGGATTTTAAAGTTTAATTATTTGGCTCATTAATAATATGTACATTGCAACTTTTGCTAAATGAGGAAATGAGTTTGTGTGTTTCCTGTATGTAAAAAAAACAGTATGACTTTAAAAAGAGTAATTACGATTCTAGCGAAGTTTGAGACACATCAAGCAAGAAATTACTATTACCTATAAAAAATATCATATACTTAAAAAAAATAGAAAAGGAAAAAAAATGAATGGAATTACTTGTTAAAAATATATACAAATAAAACATAAGTCTTTGATAAGACTAAGAACCAAGATCACTGTAACAAAACTTAAGAAAAATAACAATACATTAAAATAAAAGCCAATTTCACTGAGTTTATCACAAGTTGTCTCTCGCTCTCTCTCTCTCCCTCACCCTCTCTCTCACCCAGGGCCCCGAGGCCCCGCCCACTGTTTGTAATCCTGACTTCTGATTGGCCAGTTGGCTTTTCCAAGAGCGTGACGAAACTTCGGGCGTTGTACAGGGGCATCTCATTAAAAGAAAAGAGGCAAATTTTCATTATCTTTATCTCCCATTCCGCTATAATTATTATTAATTTCAGGGTGAGGGCTCCGGGCGCTACGGGTGGAGTGCTGTGTGAGGGTTCGGGTTTGTTCGGGGTGTGTGTGGAGGCTCTCCGCCGCGCAGGTCTTTGTTCATTCATTCCAGCCGCTGGAGTCTTTGTTGGGGAGAAGAAAGAGGGAGAGCCATGGGAGCCCAGGTCGCCAAAAACGGGGCAAAGGACGAGACCGCCGCGGAGAACGCACCCGAGGCCGGGGCGAAGGCGAACGGACAGGTAAGCGGAGGTCCGGCCGGGTGGGGACGCGTTTGGGCACGGAGAGGCTGGAGACGCGCGCTGGGGTAGAACAATGAAAACGCGCCCATCAGACAAAGACGCGGGGAGAGCATGCACACATGAGGGCTCGGGAGACTCAATTCAATGCTTTTGCTTTACACACAACGCAAAGAGGTCGAATTACTACTATCATTTGAAAAAAATTTCAAAAAATGCGCTTTCCCTAATATTTGGCGTGGTCTGGTTTACAATCCGCACCCCCACAGTCCCTCCCCAAAGTGGGCCTCTTCCACGGATACAACAAGCTACCGTCGCTGCAATCTTTGTGTTAAGTGTTTTAAAAGCACGGTAGGATCAAGTGAGTTCGTGCAGAGCCATCTTAAGTGGAAGCCACCACGCCTTTATTCCCAGTGTTAGTAAGCAAACCAAGGGGCTTTTTTTAATCGAGGAAAGAAAGAAAATACGAGTTAGAATACATGCCACATGGCTTATAATCGCCCAGAACTCACCACGGTAAGGGTCTGTGTGGGCTCTCACTCGCTGTGCTTTCAACCGTCCATCTTGCATGCATGGCCAAGCCAGACAGCAACAGCTCCAGCCAGACAAAGTAGCTTCACCCACGTGGCAAACAAATGCACTGGGGGCTCAGTTGCAGGGCCACTGCAATCAGTGCAGCATTGTGGTGAGGCTGTTTCTGTGTTTTGTTTAACGATGTGTGCTGGGTTTCTCCGTGAACCTTGATGGGTAGGGTTTCCTCATTGCTCTTGTTGAGTTCCTGAGCCAAGGATCCCTTTTCTTCTTGAGATGATGTTGACATGGGATGTATCTTCTCTTATGTTTTTCAGGAAAATGGCCACGCCAAGACCAACGGCAATGCCTCGCCTACAGTGGATGGTGCTGGTGAGGAGGTCCAGGCCAATGGCAAGCCATCAGCAGATGAGGAGGCCAAGGCTGAGGAGGGGGTGGCTGAGAAGAGCGAGGCTGAAGGTGACGCCGGAAGCGCCCCGGTAGCCAACGGGGAAGATGCGGCCAAGACAGAAGAGAATGGTTCCGCCTCGGGCAGTGGGGAACCCGTCAAACAGAAGAAGCGCTTCTCCTTCAAGAAGCCCTTCAAGCTCAGCGGCTTCTCCTTCAAGAAGAACGCTGCCAAGAAGGAAGGCGAGGCCGAGGCGGCAGCCCCGGCTGAGGAAGGGAAGGAGAAGGCAGAGCCTGAGGCTGGGGCTGAGGCCAAGGTAGAGGAAGCGAAGCCCGAGGCCGAGGAGGGGGAGAAGGAGGCTCCGGCCCAGGAGCCCAAAGCTGAGGAAGCGAGCGCAGGCGAGGAGAAGGCACCTGAAGAGGTGGAGGAGAAGCCTGCGGAGGCTGCGGCCGAGGAACCCACCCCTGCTCCTGCGGAGGCTGCGGCTGCGGCTCCTGCAGCCGAGAGCTCGGATGCCCAGCCCGCTGCGGAGTAGTTGAGGTCCGGCGGAGGAGGGCCTCTTTTTTAATGAAGTAATAAGGAGCACAACCATGGAGGATTTGTACAAAAAAAAAACATACACCAATGACCTTTCAAAGTTGTTTTATTACCTGCAATCATTTCATTCAGTCCATCCATCCATCTCCATCAGTCAAGCCACCGTGGCGCTCCCGAGGAAAGGTCGGATGCTTTGATTGGAGAAACCAAGGGCACCATGCTTTAGTTCCTCCATAAGTGTTTGTTACAGTATTGCGTATGGATGTGTGCATAAGTGTGTGATGCAGTATTTTTTTGTTTGTTTGTTTTTTTTTTGTACCTTCATACATGTTAAACCATTTTTAGTGTCAAGATTAAAAAAGGTTAGATGAAGTAAATGGTGCCATGAAATTAGGTCCTGCCAGTGTGTGCTAAAGGGAGGAGGGTGAAGAAAAAAGGGCCTCCTGATAAGAAAGGATGGCCTCGTTTGGTGATTCACAGATCAAATTAATTGTTTGTCTTTTTTTAATGTCTGTGTCATCATCCCATGAGTCATTGAAATGGGTGCTCAGAATTTCACCAGCTGCACCGATCGATTCCAGCAGCACTGTGTGGTTGTAGGCTTTGTCATGTCTCTCTCTCTCTCTCTCTGTCTCTCTTTCTCTCTTTTTTTCTCTCTCTCTCTCTCTTTCTCTTTCGCTCGCTCTTTTATTGTTCTTTTAAAAAAAAAAACACAAAAAGCAAAAAAAAAAATCCAGTGATTTAGATGAAGTTCGACTCTTCCCGACATACTTCCTTTCTAACAGAATGGTGAAATGTAGATTGAAAACTTTGACCTGTGATGACTAATACAATTGTATTTTTTGTTTGTTTGTTTTTTCTTGTTTTTTTTCTCTTGCAGTGCTGTGCAAGTTTGTGAAATTGCCAGTGCGATGGAATAGGAAAAATGTTTTTTTTCTGTAAATACAAGGTCTGTCACTACTTGATTTTTAAATGGAATGTAACTTTGCGTACAGAGTTATGAATTCAAACTCGATTTCAAGGGGCACGGAAAGCAAAAATAAAGAATTGAAAAAAAACCAAGTTATTCTTTGTGTGATGCTGCAGTTGAGCTTGTGGTTCTTTCATCAGGCCCTGATGGTCCTAGTTTAGTTCATCCCTGATCCTGGAGGTCCATCTACCTGAGAAGTGGACCTCCAGGTTCCAGCCACAGTGTCCAACAATTACTCTAGATATGTTTGATCTTCAGAAGGTCCTGATTGGATGGTTCGCCGAAGCATTAAGAAAAGCATAGATATTGACCATGATTTACTTAATGCTCTGGCTAATCAGGACCTTCTGAAGTTCTTCAATGCTCTGGACAATCAGGAGTGAAATATTAAGAAAGTGAATCTCCAGGAGGAGGGTTGGTGGCCACCGGTTTAGGTTGTGTTTTAGAAACTTTCAGATAAAATCCCACCATTTGCAGCAAAGAAACTCTTCTTTGTTGCAAAAAGTGGTATTTTTTCTCAAAAAAGTTGCCAAAGACCCTTAAATAGTGTTTTTACATCGTATGTCAAACCAGCCTGCGTTTAAAACGTCTTAATTTTGCAGTACTCTAAAGAGCCATGAATATATATGCTGCTCTGTGAAAATGTTATGAAAATAACCATACACCCATCAAGAATGCACTTTTCAGTGCTTCAGTGTGTAAATTCTGGGAATTTGCTGAATTTAATTTAGTAAATACATGAATGCATATTTAATTTTCCCCATTCATGTAGGCAGTGGAAATTATTTGCCATGTTTTGTAGAAAAATATATTCACAATGCTGGAATTTTCATTTCAAATATTCATAAAGCTATTTTACAGCTATTATGTGTAAGTATACAGAGGTCCATGATCACTCAAACAACTTAAATTGATTTAATGGTGGAAAAAAGTAGTTAATTAAAGTCTTTTGGTTCCTAAAATAACAAAGGTTTCACGGTTGTTTAAAAGCTCTTCATGTGAAAGAGTGCAGGAATGTGAAACTGGTTTGAGAAGTAATGGTTAAAATTCAGGATTTAACTTGTAGACTTAGAAATGAAAACATGGCCTTTAAACTCATCACAAAGTGGGTTTTACCATTATTACTGAAAGTCAGGGACATGGCAGCCTAACATGTTCATTTGATTGAATATGAAATCCAATAAACAGGTTGAAGTAGGGTTATTTTTATCTTAAACATAAAAGCAACGCAGCTATGTCACATTTTAGACCATCTGAGATCAAATGAATGAATTTAAAGTACAGTGACCATTCTGTCATCACCACGGCACACAGTGTGAACAAAGTTCCTCCTTTCTATATAATTAACCCATTCACCAAATGAGGCAGCGGGCAGCAAGGAACACAGTGTGTGGGGATGGTGCCTTACTCGATATCACCTCAGTGGTGTCACTAACAGTCCTGGGATTCAAACCCACAACTTTCTGTATGCAGATCAAATGCCCTAGCCACCAGCCATCCCACATTCAGTAAGAGCCCCCAAATCTGTGCAGTGGGTGGCACTATTGCCTCACACCTCCAGGTCTGGGAGTTTGAACCCGGGTCCTGGTCCTGAGGTGGCCTCTAGACCAAGAGGTCGTAGGTTCAAATCTTACCATCAGGATTCCACCACTGGGTACCTGAGCAAGACCCTTACCCCCAAATGGCTCCATGGAGACTGGGATGGGAGCGTTAGGGAATCACTTTGGATAGAAGCATCTGCTAAATTCATAAATGTAAACATGTCTGTGTCTGTGTGTGTGTCCTCTCATGGGGGGTATGGATTTCCTCCAGGTTCTCTGGGTTCCTCCCACAGTTCAAAACATAATAATAGTAGAATTGGTGTGTGTGTGTGTGTTGGTTTCCCCTGGGGTGGGCCTGTAGACCTGGGATAGACTCCAGGTACCCGTGACCCTAGTTAGGATTAGGTGGTGACAGAAATGAAATGAGTAACTGATCTAAGACCTGTTGATAATTTGTCTTTAACTTCATCAGCCTTTTTACAGACCGATTCAGATTCATTCATTACTTCATTAATTGGCTTTTTAAAATTTGGCCAAACCTCATTTCCAGTTAAATCGCTAATCAGCCCTAAACAGTACACTCAGTCCATCGTGTCTCACAGTTAATGGCTCGTCATCGTCTGTATTTTCCTTTCGATAGCAAAGCCTCATTGCATTCAGGACTTGGTCTCTGACTAGGCCTCATCCTCTGTCTGGAGAACAGACCCAGAATGTGTCTTTGAAGTTTGTTTTACTCGCTAAACCAGAGTCTGCACTGCAGCTCCACCATGTGGTCCTCACTAAATACAGATCAGGGCCAAAAGCTCTTGGGTCCCGGAGGTCTGTTCAGCTTTTTATATATAACATTTATATATTTTATTTATATAATTAATTATTTAAACTGTCTTGAGAATTCACAGCAACAAAGAACTGCTCTAGAAAATCCACAAATCACTTTGGTGAAAAACATTAAAGCAGTAACTTATCCCTTATGGTGTGTGTGTGTGTGTATGTGTGTGTGTGTGTGTGTGTGTGTGTGTGGTGGGTTTGTTAAATACTATATAAATACCAAATACATACAGTGGTGATGAAACCTGTAAATAAAGGACAGAGCATTCCAGAAACAAAATAAATCAGAAACAAATCACTGCACATGTTAAGGCCTTCAGAAGGAATGGTGTGTGTGTGTGTGTGTGTGTGTGTGTGTGTACATGTGTGAATCTCCTCCATTTCACTAAAGTGTGTGTTCAGACAGGTAGACCTAATCGGATTGAATAGAACTCTTGTATTTATGGAGATATATCAGCCACTACCCTTCACTCACAATATAATATAATTAGTGATCAGAAAACGTATTTAATTGCATTAAGTGAGATAAGAATTCAAAGTTAAGCACACAATGTTTTGGTGGTACAATACAATACTAATCTGTGTGTTTGCTCGGACTAGCTTGACCATCACATTCTAGAAAAGATTCCAAACCCAGTAACTGACCGTGTAATTCCCATTTTCTAGTCATCTTCACAGACACAGCCCAGAAAATAGCATAAAGCATACAGTGTGTTTTTCAGAATGAAGCAACAAGGAGTGGAGCTTTCCAGACTGGGTTTTTAAGACTGAGGCCAAAACCCCCCAGATCAGGGAGGAACTAAAAATCAGAATCAGACTCGGAAAACGTTATTGCTGATCCTGGAGAAAATGAAATGATGGCAAAGACAAGAATATTTTCAAATATAGAGTCTAAATAAAATATCAATCATATGAAAATACACTATGCAATATACAGAAATGCTGGTATTAATACGATATATAAGTAACACAGTTGAGTTAAATCTCCCGACACATATGGTAGAATGTTACTGCACTTAGAAGAGGTCAGTAGAAATATTTAGTAATAAAAATGCAGTGATGTTGCACATGAAGACTATTGCACATAAGATATTGTATGTAATGAAGAGATTCATCGCGCATTAAGAAAAATGGCACATGATATTGCACGTGAAATTCAATCATTCATTTTTTTAACTCCTTAATCCTTACTAGGGTCACGGGTGCCTATCCTGGGGTCTATGGTCACTTTAGGATCCCACATGTTTTTGGATTGTGGGAGAAACCCGGAGACCCCGGAGGAAACCCAAGCCACCATAAGGAGTACATGAAAACTACACACCCAAGCACACACACACACACACACACACACACACACACACTCACATTAACACAACCCGGATTCAAACCCCCAAACCTGGAGAGGTAAACAACAGAGCTACCCACAGCACCACCGTGGGCCCTGCACATAAGATATTGCACATAATGCTAAAATTTTACACCCGATAAAAACACTGCATAATATTGCACATGGTGGACTGTTGCACATCAGAAATGTCTGCATTCCCGGCTTGGCGGAGCATCACATCCCCAGGGAAGAGCCAGGTGCACAACTACTGCCCCCCCCCCCCACCCCCCCCTTCATTTTAAATGGTTAGAGAAAGAATGAAATGATGAAAAGACCCTAGTCTGTAATTAAATTCCACTCTGAAATCAGGAGAAAAAAACAAACCTCTAATTGAAACTGATGTATTGAGTCTAAATCCACCAGTTCCACATTCCAGAAATGCAGTTTGTTCATTTGATCTCCAGATGAGGATGAAGTGTTCTCACTCCTCTGTGGGAGTGTTTGAGCTACAAATATTTGAATTATTTTTTTTTCTCCCTCGAAGGATGTGTGACTATAACGGCAGCAGCTCCAGATCTGCAGATTCACTTCATTAAAACCAAAATACAGGACACAGTTTATACTACACCTACAATGTACACAACAGTAAGGCCTAAGCAATGAGTAATACACATGAATTCCCTTCATTTTTTACTTACTGTTTGCACCGTAGCCCTGCCGTTTGTGGGAAATAGTGGCTTGTGACCTTCTGGCTTCTGTTGTTGTCCTGTCTTATGCATGCTGAGTGGTTTTAATGTGGTCTCAGCCAGGGGTGGGTCAAGTGGGGGGGTTCTGAGCTAGTGATGCCAAGTTGTAAATACAATTGAATCAATTTAATACTGTATAATATGACAAAAGTGGGGGGGATGGAATCACATTTTAGCAAAAGTGGCACGTGTGCTACGCCCCTGGTATCAGCCCTGTAATGTGGGAGCCGTTGGGTGTCGTGTGATCTCCAGATGTTGAGATTGAACTGTATTTGAAAATCGCTCCCTCTAGCGGCCCTCAGAGGAACTGTGCACTAGTTCCACATGGCTGATATTTTCACTGTTGATCCCACTAGTGTAGCAAAACAAACAAACAATGTTTTAATCACTATTGTTCATTTTCATTACCATCAACATTTTTTGTAAAGGCCTTGATTTTGACCCAAAAATAAAATGTGAGTAGTTCTGAAATACATGTAAATATTAAAAAATGAGCCAAAACAAATATCAAAATACATTTCAGAATATTGTTTGTAAAGTACACACACACCATTCACTCACAGCTACGGTCAATTTAGAATACCCAATTCACCTGAAATGCTGGTGGGAGAAACCCGGAGACCTCAGAGGAAACACACACCACCAAGAGGAGAACATGCAAAATACACACTGCACCACCATGGGGACAATACTGTATATGCCATAATTCTTTTCCAAAAAATCTTACATACAAACAGTCACACCTGGGGTTAAATGCATTAATTTAAATTAACCTGATGGTCAAGTCAAGACAGGTAGACAGCAGGCAAACTCCACCCTGGATGTCCTGGCCAGGATTCAAACCCAGGACCTTCTTGCAGTGAGCAGCTCCAACCTCTGCTTTAATTTAATAGACATTTTCATCATTTTTCATTCTCATTCATGTTCATCCTCATTAAGTTTCAGTTTAATCCAGGTAAGATTTTATTTTGGAATCCATATCAAGACATGTAAGTGAATTTAGTAACTGAACTTGAAGTGCTGTAAAAATACAGCATACACTACAGTAGTCTATAAAAAGGTATAAATGAATGAATGTAAGTATCTGGAATAGTAAATATGCAGTTTTACAGTAGTGAGCAGTATAGTTTACAGTCAGTGCTAATACATATTATATAGTGCCACATATATTTTGTCCCCCGACCCAAGTGCGGGATAATGGGGGAAAAAAATGGATGGATGGATGGATATATTTTTTCAAATATTTTGCATTTTGTGTAATACATTTTAACAAATTGAGATATATTTTACATTTAATATGATCAATTCGTAATACTGAAAAAAGGCATTTCAAAAGTACAGCTAGATTGCAGTGTGGTTAAACAATGTTAAAGTTTTAACCTCTTTTATCTGAACGTTTTGAGCATTTTTGGCTGAAAGGTTTTAAACCTTCAGTGCATCCATTGCTTCCTGGGCTTGATTTTTAGGTGGAAGGTGAACTCCATGTGTTTGCAGCAGGAAACACTGTAGACCGGCCTTTATTTTGAAGTTTGGGACATTTTGTGTGAATGAATGCTTTTACTTTAGAACAGTTTACTAAAACAGACTCTTCTTCTGACTAGCAGCGGATTCTGAAAAGTTTCTGAACAACATGTGCCAGAGAAAGCATTTATTTATTAATTTTTTTACTTGGAAAAATACTTTTTTGTCTATGGCGACTCTGGTGAATCTCATGTCTCATAAAGAATCTCATTAAGAAACTTTTTATGACCGCCATGTTAAATTTAAAGTGACCATTCTGTCATACATGAACACGCCACAGCACACGGTGTGATTTAACACTTCCTGTGCATTTCACCCATTCACAGGCAACCAGGAACATCACGGGTGCCACTAGCAGTCTTGGGATTTGAACCCACAACATACTGATCACAAGGCAAACGCCCTAACCGCTGGGCCACAGGGATGTTTTGGTGTTCTGCCTGCTTTTTTTGCTTTGCGCTTGGACAGAGACCATTAACCGTGCCGGGTGTATTTCTCTCAACACTCTGGTAGACGTTTCCTTCTCAGATCCCATGAAAACCCGTGGCTTTCTATATATAAATGAGACGACAACAGACATCACCGGGGGGTTTTAGTCCACCGCAGCAGTTAAACTTAAATTTAAAGCGTGCAGTTTCTACACTCCCAGATGAACCCCACCACTAATCTAGCGACCGCGAGGAGGGTGTGTTTTCACCCAATATTCCTGTTCCTAGTTGGTGCACTGGATGTGCTTTTTGGACGGCTGCCCCTGCTTGTGGCGTCCACCTTGTGTTTTTCTCCTCAGGATGGGAACCCTCGGGCCATTCTAAGATAGTAACGGTTCTACCCTCCGTCTCCTCTCACCCCAGGGCTCTTAACTCCACCGCACGCTCCTCACATGAAGGCCTGCAGCTGCCTGTGGCTTGCGGCCGTCAGCCGCTTGATTAAACTCCACCCAAAGGCTTCTGTGTGACTCGCCTCCCCACCTAGCCAATTACTTTTTAAGGCTGATGGGACAGACTTGACATGTACACCAAAGGATACTCCCTGCCTTTTTATTTACTGTGTTGAAATAATGAACATTCTCCTCAAGCCTCTGTTGGTTTAAACCAACCCAGACAAGTGCAGGCTTCCGTTTTTGGCAGCTTGTTACTTCCATGTTCAGAGGCAACAATATATGTTACCAAAAATGCTGCAGGAGCAAACAAATGACTGAGTGTGCAACACGACCTGTGTAGATGTTGATTGTATAGATAATCTTGAGGCTTGTTTAGGATTAGAATGGATTAAAGAGATTATACCGGAATAAATGTCTCCGTATCTGTTTGTGCTTTAACGTCTTGTTTGCACTGTCATTTGTATGCAATGTGCCTGGAAATATGTTTTTATTTTCTTATGCATAATAATGGGACATTTGTGACAATAAGTACATCCTCTGCTGAGAAAATGGGACATTTTTTTTGCTATATTTTGGTGCAAATGTTTATTTAATATATTTAATTTATTTAATGCATTTAATATTGGAAAATGTGGCATAAGCCATTTTATTTCATTGTATTTTATTTTTTTCATTTATGAATGGATTTAATTCAGTGTAGTGTGGATTAAACAATCTTTAGAGGTGCAGAGAACCTACCAGGCACACCTGTACATCCAGGTTTACTGGTGCATTAAAATATATAGGAATGTCTTCACTTTGTATAGTGTCTTTGTATGGTATTTGCAGTAAATACATTGCAATGCAATGCAAACTGACTTTTGCATACAAATGCATGAAAACAATCCAAAGGACTGAAGCAACAAACCAGAGTTCTGTAAGACATAGTTTATTTTAATCATTACGGTTTACAATGCACAATTATCTTGTATGCATAAAACATTTAGAAAAGTGATTTGCGTGTCTGTGTGTTTCGTTCTGATCAATTTGACCATTTCACAATATTCAAGTCAGATACAAGGATGTCAGGAGCAACATTCTGTGTAAGGAAATAAAGTCACCAATAACAAGGTTAAGAAAAAGACAAATCATCCTCTGTGATCAGGCAAAAATAAAAAATAAACAAATGACATGACAAATGAAATAAAAAATTAAACTTCACATGCTTTCTCCGCCCCCAGAATGAAAATAAAGATAATTGCTCATGTTTTTTTTTGACTGCCTTTCTGTCCCTGATAACCTGTTACATAAATTAGGTCCTTCTAATTAGCACCCACTGCTTGTTCTTTTCAAGTTGAGATGCTTCTGCTTCTCGAAACCAAAGAACAACCCGCTGACATGAACAGGACGTCCTTCGTGTTTGAGAAACGGCAAGAGGGTTTAGGAGTTGAGGGTCGTTTTCACCACCCTATCACGTGGAGGCAATCAGGAAGCCACTGAAGGAGCAGTGGACGTTGTCGGCCGCAAAGACGCCGTTTGCCTCATCATCAGGGATCTGGATATAAACGGTGTCCTGCTCATTAAGCTGAAGGACAGCACTGCCAGACATCTGGTCCAGGAAGCCCTTGTTGTACTCATCATAGGTGAACATAACTGGGTCACTGTTCTTGTACAGAGCCACCAAGGCATTAGCTCCATTTACGTGCATGCTGTAGGAGAAGTAATAGATTCCTGGAACCTGGCAGGTAAAGAGACCTGTCTCAGGATCATAGTGATGCTCTGCGTTGTAAACGACCTGATCGAACTTAATGGGGCTACCAGATGGAGGATAAGGGGTCACAGTTGCAACAGTAAATGCAGACATTGGGGTCTTGACATAAGGCATTATGATTTCAGCCGGTCCAGCCTTCTCAAAGATAACCTCGCCGGGAGGACCAGGTGGGCCGGGGGGACCGGCTGGGCCATTGGCACCGGGAGCGCCATCAGACCCAGGAAGTCCAGGTGGACCTTGGGGTCCAGGAATTCCTTTAGCAGCAAAACCTGCTGGGCCAGGTGCTCCGGGAAGGCCAGGGTGACCTTTAGCTCCTGGTGGACCTGCTGGACCACTAGCCCCAACAGGTCCTCTTGCTCCAGGGGCACCTGCGGGCCCTGTCTCACCAGCTGGTCCAGAATGTCCCATAAGACCCTTGGGACCAACAGGTCCATGTGTACCTGGAGCACCGGTGGCACCAGTGGCACCAGTTTCTCCCTTGCTACCTGGAGCACCTGTAGCTCCCCTTACACCTTGTGGGCCAGTTGCACCTGGGTAACCTTGTTTTCCCTCAATACCCTGTGGCCCTGTCTCTCCCCTATGTCCCTTCATGCCCTGTGGCCCCATTGCACCTGTGTCACCCTTTTCACCTGCAGCTCCCCTCTCCCCTGTAAAACCTCTTGGACCCTGAGGACCGACTGGACCTGTGGGACCAGTTGCACCTGTATATCCAGTGGCGCCTCTTGTGCCTGGCTCACCTTTCTGACCTGTTGTACCTGGGCTACCTGCTGGACCCGTATCACCTTTCAGGCCATTTGCACCTGGTTTGCCATAACCTGGAACACCAGGAGCACCAGGTGCTCCACTTGCTCCCTGAGGACCTTTCGGGCCAACGGGACCGGGCATACCTGGAGCGCCATTCTCACCAGGTTTACCTGCAATTCCAATTCCGGGGGCTCCAGTCTGGCCTTTAGGTCCTGGTGCTCCAACAGCACCTGGTGCCCCAGTGTGACCAGTTGCACCTGACTTACCTGGCTCACCTGGATATCCAGGTTTGCCTGGTTTACCAACACCAGGTTGGCCAGGTGATCCTACAGGTCCCATAGGTCCAGTTGCACCCCTCTCACCCTGTGGCCCCTGAACTCCAATACCTCTCTCTCCTTTCTGTCCTGGTGGACCAGCTGAACCTGGATATCCCTTATGACCTGGCTCTCCCCTTGGTCCTGCTGTTCCAGGCAGTCCAGCTGGTCCAGGTTTACCAGCAGCAGAATACCCTGCAGGTCCAGGGCTGCCGACAGGTCCGGGTGCGCCTCTTGCCCCCTGAGGACCGGGTGTGCCAGAATCTCCTTTAAGTCCAGGTGTACCTGGAATACCTGGTTTCCCAGGTCCACCTGGGGTGCCTGGTTTTCCAGGGGAGGAGTAGCCAGCAGGTCCGGTAGGTCCAGGTGGTCCTTGAGGTCCTGGGTGTCCTAAACCAGTCTCTCCTTGGGGTCCAGGAGGTCCAGGAGGTCCAGCAGGGCCTGGTTCACCAGGGGAACCTGGCTCTCCCGCTACTGAAACCACTAGGAGAAAATGAAAGGTATCTCAGTGTTAGATCTTTTAATCAACTTTTAGCATCATCCATGAGTTTTTTGTTTGAGATGCCCAGTCACATTTTTACACTTCCTAATACAAAACAGGACATATACCTACAATTGTTATGCTTGCCTTATTACCTAGGTCATATAAATCGTATCAGCAAAGGGCTACATTCAAAACATACTTATATCGGTCCTCTGACAAATTGTTGAAAAAACAATACAAAACATCCAGACATATCAGCTCTTTGTAGATAAGACTGGACACCCCTGATCTATGAGACCATACCTCAAAGTTGTCAAAGTACTGGCTGTTCCCTAAGCTGTAAATAGTTTCAGCACAAGGCTGTGGATAAAGTTACTTCAAAAAGTCCCATATTCTCATATTTTATCTGAGTTCTTTTATGAAATGAGGATTTTGTATTCTTTAATGTGTTGTTTTTGCTGTGAAACTATTCCCTGCTGTAGCAACTGAGATTCATTTGACCAACACCATATTCAGGCACGTCTGTTCACTCTTTTTATTCACTTTAAAACTCTGTTTACAACCTCCCAACATCTGGGATGTGGCAAAATGTCCATATTGTGGTCATGTGAACAAAAAGCCTTGGTCGCCTGAAAATATTTCAAGACTGTATAGTGCGTTAAATCAACCTACATTATTTCAGTGTGCATATTTCACATGTTTTGCCTTGTTTATAAGGAGCAAACAATGGTGTAAAACCTCGTACCTTCCTCAAGGGGCAGTTTAAGTGATGCAGCACTTGCAAACGCTACTTAAACTAACCCCCATGCTTCCAGACATCTCGAGTTAAGGTCTAAGGCAAGGCCACTCAAAGATTGCTCTGGCTAGAAAGTTTGAGTTCAAGTCCCAGCTGTGTCCAGAGGATGGAGCTGGTTGTGGTGTCACTTGGTAGGAGGGTTCCTCTACACTCTCTTGCTGTACAAAACCCTTTCCAAGACATTAGCATGGATGCAAATGTAATACACGTGCAGGCAGAGGTGCCGAACAGCACAGCGTTGCTTTAAGATCAAAAAGAAAAGGACTGGAATATGAAACATTTGGCTGAGAAAGGCTGAAAAGTTAAAACCCTCCCATCTTTGAGCTTAAAATGCCACCTTTCATTGCATGTAACTCTCAACAGTAGCACTTTGCAGTGGATTATTCTATGTAATGCAATAACTCTCTCTTGTGTATTTCTCCAACTCTAGGGTATTGCAGGTTTTTGAAGAAAGTCAAACATATTAAACTGTATTTATGGCACTGGAGGATGAAATTGAGGCCCTTTTGTTTTATGGGTGCCTTGATGTGGTCACACTCACTGGTGTGCAAACTGCATCAGGCCCCGGGTCATTCTGACTCTAACAGCTGTGTCTCGTTTTCACCGTGACACGCCCCGAAATAACTTTTCAACATGTCTTAAGGTTTGTTATTCTCCAGTATGGGTTGTTCTTTTAAAAGCTCCATTGTAGCACTGAAATGCCACTGTCATATTCTCATTCTGTACGGCTGACCACACTGACTCTGATATATAGTTATCTACTTTGCATGGCAAAACCAAACACTTTGCTGACATTTAACTAAGGATTTTGAAGAGATATACAGGAATGTGGTGCTCCAGTAATACAGAAACATCCATTTACTCCAATAATGAGATCCATCATTGAGTAATATTGTAATGGTATAACATGAACAGAGATATTCTAAAATATAGCACGTAACGACTTCTTGTTAACTGTCAGACTTTGGGGAGCTTAAATCTATTGTAAAAGATTCATGTTGGCAAAAAAGCACTTTTTCCAATGGAAATTATATTTGATTCGGATATATTGTCTATATATATCCGAATCAAAAGAAACTATAGAATAAAATATAAAATATATATATAGTAAAGAAACGAATGTAGAAAAATATAGAAAAATAGAAACTCAAAAAATACTTAAAAAGATTAATGTTAGCTAAAAAGCACATCATCACTTATCACTAAAAATGAAATGCATTGTGATGTACATTGTCAGTATGTTCTAAAATTTAGACACTATTTCTTGTACACTCTTTGGGAAGAACAAAAACTACTAAACAAAGGTCCAGTTTTAGTTGGGAATCCTGATCTAATGCAACAAACTGCATTTGAGGCAATCCTGGTTTCAGTCTCTACAGCCAGAACTAACAAGGATGAATAATTTTAATATGTTAAATCATGTAAATGTAATATGTTGCATTGTTCAGGTAAAATAAAAAAAATGCAAAATTAAAAGCAAAAGATATGCAGTAGTGCAATGGTTTAATGTGAATAGTTCCTTATATTTTCACTAGCTTGAACAGAAAGTGTAATTTTGTGCTATGTCTTGTAGCTCATAGCAAAACATGCTCAAGTCCAAGGGCAGGAAACCAAAGGCCATTGGCTGAATCAGATCACTGCTGTGACCAATCACTGAATTGGAGCCTGTTCTGAACTTTCTTTCTGTAAACGCACCAAACTGAGTGACTGTTACTGTTCATGTTGCAGAAGCAAACATATCCTCTCTTTCATTCTAAGGAGCAGAAAGTCTTTCTGGAGGCACTCACCATGGCTCTTGACGGAGTACGGCTGGTACTGAGGAGGCTTCACCACCTTCTTCACAACATATCTCTCGCCGTGGGCAGCCACCAGGGCCACCAGGAGGAAAAGGATGCTCGCTACTCGTGGGTCCATTTTCTGAGGTTAAATCTGCGAAGGCAATTGAACGCAGTTTAGATGAGACATCACAACAAACAACAGCTGCCGTGGAAAGCCCTAAAATTCACTTTTCAGTCACTTATCAGAGCCAGAAATCTGGTCAGTGTCACTGAAAAAAGAATATTTTACACTCTCAACACATTCACTCTCCCTAAACAGTTTCAGGAAAATCCATTATCGAAAATAAATACACTTTAAACAGCATATTAAACCTGCACCTGCCGTAGACTGGGCCCAAATAGGCCTGGTTTGGAAAGTGAGTGAGTGAGAAAGAGAGAGATATATATAGAGAGAGAGATATATAGAGAGAAAGAAAGACATTCAGGACTCATACCGGCATGCTTGGGTTCCAAATAAATAAGAAAAGTCGGCACCAGCGGCTCCCACGGCTGTATATCCTGAAGGTAGGAGCACGCTAGGGCATCTGCTGCTCTCTAGTACAATGGTGAGGGTATTTATACCATATCTGGCCCTCTGCACCATTAAAAAAGCACCTACCACACAGGCCCCTCCCTCGCCAAGCCTGAACTGTAATTAAGAGCTGATCTGCCCGATCCTGGCACGTCCCTTCAGGATGCCTGCAGCCTGCAGACCTGCGATTACAGCTCCTCCACTTTTCCCTCACAAGTCCTGTTTCAGGGTTTCAGGCATGAAAATGTTTGATCACAAATGAAATATATTGGAATATATTGGCAGTATTTCATTAAACATCAATTAAAGGCACTGGAATATGTTTACTAGAATGCATAGTAGTTTATAATGTAGTAAAATGTATATATACACACAACATATTTAACACATATATACACATATATAATTTATTTTTATTTCTTCTTTTGGGGGGGGCTGAATGTGTCCATAAATAACTATGATTATTACCATTATCATATTCTTCTTCTTCTTCTTCTTTTATTTCTTCTTTTTTGTCTTCTTCTTCTTCTTCCTCTTCTTCTTCTTCTTCTTATTCTGTTTGCAGTATCTCTCTATGAATGAAAGTATTTTGCAGCTCGTGTTAAGTGTGTGTGACGGGACGAGATGAAAGATGGACAGAAATGGTATTGACAGCCGTGAGAGACCGTTCCCACATTTCCAATTTCAACCTCGTCTGGCCGTCTGATAAACAAACTTCTCACCTTCTGGAACGTCTGGTCCACTTCAGGTCCTCCCGCAGAAAGGTAAATAAAAACAGAGGGGCCACTGAGGGATTTGGGCTGGAAAGAGCTGCGGTCGCTTACCCCCTCCCGCCGTCCATCAGAACAATCACGATTAAGGCCAATAAACTCTCTGACCATCAGCAAACACAGTCCTGCCTCTCCTGCCTGCAGGCGCGGACGCCGGAGGGCCCCGGCCAGCGCACAGGGCTGCAGAATAGTCAGGCTTTCATTAAAGGGCCTATTTTAGGCCTAGTAGTTTATAGTCTTTTACTTGTGTATTTTTGTACGTACTTCACCCTAGAAACAGCTAATAAAGATATAAACAGATGCTCTGGAAAACACATCTGACTTTGGCCTGGTTCTCCCACTCCAGTGAGGGCAGAGCGAGGGGCCGCGCGAGGGGATCTGACACATGACCACCAGGGGGAGTCAAAACCTTCACTGCTCTCAGGGAGCGGAGGCAGTTCGGCACTCCAGCAGCCAAGAGCTCCTAATCATATTTTATCACTAAATCACTGTTATACCCGTGTAAAGTAAATGTAAAGGGACCATTTTTGTCATATGTGAACACACCACAGTGTGGACAGTGTGGACAATGTGAAATCTATCTCTGTGTTTAAACCATTTAACACATTAAACCCATTAAACCCATTTAACCCCTTATAAACCCATTTAACTCATTTAAGCTGTTTAAACCTCTTTAACCCATTTAAACCCATTCACCAAGTGAAGCAGCCGGCAGCCCATATCGTGGCGCTCAGGGAGTAGTGTGTGGGGGATAACTTACTAAAAGGAACCTCAGTGGTGCCACTAGAAGTCCTGGAATTCAAACCCTCGACATCCAGTTCAGAGGGGAAACTCCCTACCCACCAGCCACCAGCCGCCCCCTATCACTATGCCCCCCTATCAATATGCCTTTTTTTATTCCATAAATCATTAATATGTCGTCTTTTACTCCGTAAATCCCTGATTTACATTTATCTTTTGTCTTATGAAATAACATATGTGTTATTGTTGTTAATTCCATAACTCACAAACGCATTATCACCCTTTATTCCATAAATCACTAAAATAGTACCATTCTTTATACCATAAATACTATTTATGTATTCCATTAATCATTAATACATTATGACACTGTGTTACATAATTAACTAATCCATTATCACCCTGTATTCCATAAATTACTAATTATTATCCTTTGTTTCACCTGGAACTGGAATGTTTAGTTTCTATTCCTTAAATCACTACAATTTTATCATCTTCAATTTTCAGTGTTTTCACTCGTATTTCAATTAGCTATTTATTTCTTAAATCAGCAAGATTTTCACTATTGATTCCACAAATCAGTCCTATTTTCATTTTTCATTCTCCAAATAAGATATATTTTCATGTTTTTATTCTCTAAATCATATTTTCCCTTTTTTATTCACCTTTCCATCCTTTATTTTCCAGCCCCGGCGTGCGGTTTGTGTACCTGAGGAGCCGCGGGGAGGTGAGGAGGTGTGGAAGTTCCCTGAGCTCCGAATGATGGAGAACTTCTGTCACACAGGCTGTAATTTACCCGCCCCTCCACATGAGACCTGATTAGACTCAATTAAGCGCAATTTTCCAAAGCGCTGTCTCAACATACTCTGCATTTATGAAATATAAACGGACTCTGAGAGGATTGTTCTGGCACGCCGGCCTGGAGGAACAGGCGCTCCTTTCTGGGCCCGACCGGTTCTGTACCCGAGGGACACTGGCTCCACTGTCCCGCACCAGGAGCCTGGAACCAAACCCCATTAAAACCTCCAACACACCTGCGATTAGAACTCTGGATTTCTGCTGATGTTTGGTTTCTCCTCCTTTTTAATGCAGAATCCCTCCACGCATCATTTTAAAATCAGAATCAGAATACTTTATTGATCCCAAATTAGCCATATATTCATTCTATATATATATA
>JBBKCR010000001.1:42425330-42436027 GCA_037577295.1 Ladigesia roloffi | reverse complement strand
TGTGAGAGTGTGTGAGAGTGTGTGATTGTGTGTGTGAGTGTGTGTGTGAGTGTGTGTGTGTGTGTGTGTGTGTGTGTGTGTGTTTGTATGTATATTATTTGTTTGTGTTTTGTGATTATGTATAGGTGTGTGTGTGTGTGTGTGTTACGGATCTGGTCTGGTGTGTGGAGGTTTCTTTCTGAGCTGCTCCAGCTCGTTTGGAATAATTAGAATTTCCGCCTGAGCACTTTTCTCTCCCAGCCCTTCAATCCTATTCTCTCTCTCCTATTCCCTCCTCCATATTGATGAAAAGCAAGAAGCTTAATCGCAGAACTCTCTTTGAACTTAATTAGGGTAAGAAAATTTATGTGTGATATACGTCACCCCAGCGTCTGTGTCATTTCATCCGTTAGCGTTTCTCGAACGGATCGGGTGTTTTTTCTCTTATAAACTCGTTCACGGCCCTCAATGTATTGATCATGTCTAGGAATGAGCATGAGTGGGACTGGACTGATACTGTGGTTTCCCTTGGGTTAAGGAGTTCCCCCTGCAACAGAAGGTTGTGGGTTCAAATCCCAAGACTGCTGGTGGCACCACTGATGGATCCCTGCATCCTGCTTCAATTGGTGAATGGGTTAAAGGGGTTATATGCAGAGAAAGAATTTCCCACTGTCCCCACTGTGTGCTGTTGTTTGTATACACGTGACATATGGTCACATCACGTCACAAGGTGTTCTGTTCTGTTCCTGTTCTTGTGATGCTCCTTGGTCCTGGAGGCACGTTGTTTCTGTGTACTGTGTGTGTATGTGGTCTAAATGACAATTAAAACCTTCTTGACTTGACTTAACTTGACTTGACTTGACTTGATGTGCATTTCTGTGTGTTAGAGCTTAGATACTCTGACTGACCTCGAACCCGGCCCGAGCCCAGCACCGTCCTCGGGTTGGGCTGGGCCGGGCCTTGATGAAGCGTTCTTAAGGCCCATGTATTAAAAATTGTCAGGTGTAATCTGGGGTCGGGCCGTTAATTTCAGTTAATGTGTCGTACTCGGACACAAGGTCCTCGGGCTCAGGTCTGGTCGGGTTTCATTTTTGGGACCCGATCTAAGCTCTACTGTGTGTGTTCCCCCCCTCCAGGCTCCAGAGCGGGATGTCTATGGACGAGAAGCCTGAAGGCCCCGTGTACGTGTACGAGTCGACGGTGCACTGTGCCAACATCCTCCTGTGCCTTAACGAGCAGCGGAAGCAGGAAGTCCTGTGCGATGTGAGCGTCCTGGTGGAGGGGAGGGAGGTCCGGGCCCACCGGGCCGTCCTGGCCGCCTGCAGCCGCTACTTCTCCCTACTGCTCCGTGGGCCGTCAGAGCATGAGGCTGTCATCTGCCTCCCACCCAAGGTAAAGGCTCTCGTCAGGACTAGGGATGGGTATTGTTAAGGTTTTAACGGTATTACTACTTCTATTGATTCTGCTTATCGATTCGTTACTTTAGCAGTATTCTTATCGGTACTTTTTGTTGTGTTTTTAAATAAAAATAAAAAAACAATTGAGAACAGAACAACAACAATTTAAACCTAACCATAATCTAAGGGTGCTTTCAAATATTGGTTCGTTAGGTTTAGGGCAAGTTTAAGGTTAGGTTAAGGTAAGAAATCAACTCATTATTTCTCTCCTACTGCCTGGTCACTGAAGCGTTTTCCTTGTACGAAAATGATAAGCATTGTGCTAGTACGGATAAAAGCCCTTAGTCATGATCAGAGCACATATTTTGATTAAATTGTATTTCGTGATTGCTGCATGAAAACTCCGAGACCGGGCTTAGAACCGTTAACGTCAGAGCTTATCGATACTTCAGCCTTTTATAATTAGGCACCAGGACCGATTAAGTACCAGGTTTCGGTACCCATCCCCAGTCAGGACTGGTCCACAACATCACTCAGTCTTTTCTTTCCCTCCTCCAGTCAAAAATATAGTACACATCGTACCATGCAAATGTCAATGCATTAATAGTAAAGGATTGGAAAAGGTACCTCATAGCTGCTTAGCGGTCATGGGAATTGAACTCATCCCTTCCAGGATGAACGCCACCACCAGCTGTTTCCTTTCTCCCAATTACATGGCATACAGTCACTAAACTGTTCTGCCATTACCAAGTTAAATGTGCTCCCAACCGCCACTGTAAAGACTCAGCATTTATTACTGTGGGTGGTGGAGGGCTATTAGGTAAGATACTTGCCTCTGGACTAAGAGGTAATGGGTTCGAATCCTACCCTCAGCAAACCACCATTGGGTTCCTGAACAAGACCCTTAACCCCAATTTGCTCCAGGAGACTGCCCCCTGTAGGTATGGAATGGAATTCACTTTGGATGAATGCGCCTGTTAACTGCTGTAAATGTATTGTATATTGTATACTGTACATTTCCTGAATGTTGCTGTTTGCTATTTTTGATCTCTGCCTCAAAGCATTTCTTTCCAAAGTTAATGACTGCTAGAATACAGTCATAAAACTGTACTCAATCACACTAGTGCTTGTGTATGATCCTGTTCTGCAATACTGTTGTAGTAGTCTTGTGGTATTTCTGTTTTTGTTCTTTGTGTTGTTAAAAGGCCCTGAGGGAACATTGTGGTCCTGGAGGAATGGTTGATTTAACTGTGTACTGTGTATATGGTTGAAATGACAATAAAAACCTGAATTGACTGAAGGCAGTGTGACACATGATGCTGAAACACATGCTTAAAAATTTGGGATCCAGTCAAACACAGAGAAGTTACTGTTTATGTGTCCAGGTTCTCCACACTGTATGATTTATCTCAAGATGTGAAAGTTCTAGTGGTGTCGTTGGATTTATCCCCCTCGCTTTCCCTCGTTGTTGCTCGCGTGACCAGGCAGAGGCTGCATAAATGGGGCTTTTTATTGTAAAGGTACAATTTCCAACAATTCAGCTGCTTTACAATCTATGCAAGGACATTTTCTTTTCAGCTGGTTGAAGGTGAGGCTATGCTTCTGAGCTTGTGTGACTTTTCAACAATCATGCTATTCTTCTTCCTACGTTTCTTTGCCAAAAAGGTGCCAATTCTCGAATGAGCATCTATTGGATTTTTTTGGCAAATTTGAATATCCATGTTTTTACGTGTGTATTCAAAATTTTAATTTGGTTCATCATGAGCAGAGTATTGGTCACTTCAGTTCTATACAAAATTCAGTTTTTGTGATCGAGTTGCCTCTGTAATGTATCTGGAGAGAGAGCGGTGAGGGCGATTAACCCTGACCATGTATGTGGGGGAGAGTCTTAGAGCAAACATTGTGATATCGCTACTATTGCATCTGGAAATTAAGTCCTCTAAAGACATAGCAGACTGACAAACAGATTTCAAGACACTAACTCAGGCATATTAAAAAATGGGTTTTGAATTAAAACACATCAAACAGAGACAATCAGCTTGGGAATGTGATTTTTTTGCAATTTTTCTGCCATGCTTAACACTAAATTGTGGTGCGGTTAAAAGAGGTGCTGGTTCAAGCTTATTTTTGTGTGTGTCTCTCTAAACACTGGTTTATAGCCACCACGCAATCACACAGAATGCTATCTAGTCTGCATTGATTATTGCTAAACAGGTTCTGGTGGGGGTGTAGGGGCCTGTACCAGTGGTCAAAGGGCAGAAGGCAGATAACCAACATAAAGACAACTGCAGTCCATCACAGGGCAAACACACAGACAATCACATTCAGAACTAGAGACAATCTAGCATCTCCAATTATCCTTAATTGCATGTCTTTGGACTATGGGAGGAAACCGGTGTACCGGGCAGAATCCCACACAGACACGGGGAGAACATACAAAAAGTTGGGAATCATCATTGATTATATTATGTTGTTGTTTTATTTAGAATGGTTGAATTTCTATCTAGAAATTATTTTGCTTTTGTGGTTGTTTTCATAATGATAATTTTTGTCATGGATGTAATGAACTCTAGAGCAAGAAAGAAAAGCCCTGCTCACACCGGTGTGCGAAACTGGGGCCTGTTTTTCTTCGTGTTTTTACTCCGTCTTGTCTTGGCGAAGTTGTTAGGAATCATTGAAGACGTTTCACTGTGAAAGCGGCAGGACCTATAATTTATTCATACTCATTCATCAGAACTGCTAGTGGTGTAGATGCCTCTTGCTTTCCACACCCGGGCCATTCAGGCACATATTAGCACATAACGTCCCAGATATGTCAACCTCCTCGTTTGTGCACCAGCAGTCACATTAATTTCTACACACATATGTATTTACAATTGACGTGTGAGGGGGAAAAAAATGGGTACCCTAATAACTGAAGAATAGGCTGCGTCTCTCTCCATCCCCCACGTTAGTCAGGATCGAATCCTCCCGGCTTTGTACTGTAGATCTCTTTTCTCTCTGCTTCTGTCTGTGTGAGCTTCCCTGCCTGCTGCCCTCATTAGGATCACTGGTTATAACATTAAAGGAATCTCGTATGGCGCTGGGCTTCCATAAAGACGCGCTTCTGCAGGCAGCAGCTGCTGATGCAAGCTGAAAATAGATCCAGAGGATGTTCAACCCCTAAACCTCCTCCCCTCCCAGTAGCTCTTCCATTTATTAGCAACTCTAGAAGGGCTGCCTAGCCTTATTTTAAGCAAGATGACTTTCCCCTTCTGAATACGATGCTCTGGATGCAGCCACACTGCCCCCGGCATCCGCAGATGTCAGTAAGTGCTCAAGGATGTTGAGGCGAGAGAATTTGGAGCTCTCTCTCCCTCTCTCTTTATCTCTCACTCTCACTCATCCCTCTGTCACTCTGATTCTCACAGCTGCTCACGAAGCCTTTGTCCGTGACTTGATTCGCCCAACAGATGTATTTACAGATGTGTGTAAATGATCCCGGCTTGAGAATCACATGAATGCTCAGATCTCCTGATGCAATTTCAACATGCTGAACGTAAATACGTTCATTGTTTTTTCCCCCACATGAGGCGTCAGCCTCTGTCAGGCCAGATTTCTCTGGGCCGTGGTGGAAATACTTTACACTTTAAATCAAGGCTTTCACATTTTAAAATATGGCAGTGTTGTTACATACGCATAAACAAAACACAATTTCAGCATAAACAAGTGAGATAAAAAACTGAGACTCCATAAACAAATCTAACTAATACGATTACAGTGTGTGGGTTGCAGTGAGTGCCATGGAATCCACGGTCCTTGATAAAGTCTAACCCTAACCCTAACCTTTCTGTTATATTTGAACACACCAGCACACAGTCTGAACAGCACGAAATTCTTCCCCTGTTTTTAACCAGTTAATATCATTTAGCCTGTTTAACCTATTCACCACATTCAATAAGAAAAGCAGTGGGAAGTGAGGAACACAGCGCCCAGGTAATGGGGTGTGGGGATGGTACCGCATTGATGCCACTAGCAGGTCTGGATTCAAAACTACAATCTTCTGATCGCAGGGATGAACACCCTAACCACTAGTCCACCAGCTGAGATCACACTTGGTCGTCCTAGGCAATTATTTTTTTTAATTGCTGATTTGTTTACTTATTCTTTGCATCTTGGCACTGCAATTTTGGGCACTGTTTAATACAGTGCAGTACAGTTTAATACAGTGGTAACAGTGCTCACAAATTGCTTATCTTGTTTCCTTCAGAGGAGCTGTAAAATAGTTCCACATGACTGGTATACATCTGTTGGGGCATGTAGCAAAAAGGAGGGAACAAACAGCATTTTGGTCGCTATTTCTCAATTTTATTTTTATAAAATTAATTTAAAAATAATTTAAAACTGTTGTGTTCTATTTTATAATTTTTTAAAACTTTGCTATCTGCTGTTTTTTTACATTTAACATTTCTGGCCACTTTTGGCTGAAAATCTTCACCGACTGAAAAATCCAGAGAATCCCTGGTGTAGATGGAGTGTTACACTCCTTATTAGTGTTTTTGGAAGTAAAAAAAACCATGGCATATTATTTTTAGATCTAACTAACAATTAATTAATGTTGCTGACTTTGATATTGATCTCAACAATCTTGAGCAATATTAGTTAAGTACTGAACCTTTGTTCTAGCTGACAATTATTTCTAGGATTCAGGGCTGTAACGATACAGTATAAGGTACTTTATCGATATTTATTGTATAGGAACTAATATGTAGCATTGTGGTTAGTTTTGGTTTGGGCCTAACATGTTCGCTTTGGCTAGCCCAGGTGTTGAGTGTTCTTACTGAAACTTATATTTTAGTCACTTGTCACTTCAATGAATGAATTTTGTGAATCATTACACCCACGACAAACGTATGATAGTGTCTGGTTTTCATTGGGAAATGTTGAAAAGAAAATGTTTCTGTCAGTTGATGCTTGCTAGCCTAGCTAATGTTATGCTAACATTGTTCAGACCAACTGGAGATTCACCCATGATTACATCCACTGAGGGAGCACAGAGAAGTCTATTGGCTCTACACTTTTACCGGTGTGTGAGGCGATATACACACAGAGGCTCCTCCCATTACGAGAGCCAGGTGAGCTGAGTGAAGGAAGAAGCCAGGACTCTTTAAAAACATGGGGCTCTCCAGGAACTGAGAGCAAGAAAGGGGAAAGGGACTGGAGGAGAGGACAGATTTGCCAGAGACAGAGGTAGTGAGGAAAGCCTGTGGTAGAGTTCCACCCAATGTGGCTGTGGTACTGATCGTGTTTAATTCGACATTGGTGTTCTGTTTTGTTGTTTTTTTTTAGTATAAAAAACATCTCTGGTGTCTGTGTGTTTCTGGGTGTGTGGTTAGGCCTCCTCACCTCCACACAGTGGTTTAGTTCTGAGAGATGCAACAGCACTGACCGTTTTTGTGCTTTTTATGTTTCTGTAGATCACGATGCGAGGCTTCGCACCCCTCTTGCAGTTTGCCTACACTGCAAAGTTGCTGCTAAGCCGGGAGAACATCCACGAAGTGATGTGCTGTGCTGACTTCCTGGGCATCCACAACCTAGAAGACTCCTGCTTCCTTTTCCTACAGGCTCAGATGAGCAGCGAGGGTGAGGATCGGCCAAAATCAACTCACAGCCCAGCCCTGGAGGTCGAGAGGAGAGGCAGTTCCCTGGACGTCTCTCTATCCCAGACAAAGCCTGGTCTTGCGACTTACAGCTCTGTCGACCGCGAGAGGTCACTGTCCACCAACAGCCTGCATGAATCCCCCGAAGTCCCCTATTACCCCAAATACAGGAAGCACCAGCAGGCCTATGCCAAGCACCCCGCTGCTCGCACCTCGTCACAAAGCAGTACCTCAAGCCTCGCTGGCTCGCTCCAAGACACCATCACCAGCAGTGATGCCCAGGGCCTGGATATGAAAAAAGTGAAAGCAGAACCAGGCACGGGAGAGGAAAGGCTGACCTTTGACTTTTCTGAAACGGAGCAAAGCGAAGGAGGCAGGACAGACATGGACACGGAGATGGACTTTGCCGACCAGCTGCTCAGTTCGACGCCCGCCGAAGTGCCAAGTAGCCGGACGTCACCGCTGTGCCTGAGCTCGCTGGTCAAAAACAGCCTTATACCTCCACTCTGCCGTTTCTCAGCAGATTCTTCCCTGTTCCGAAGCAACCAGCAATTCTCCAGCATGCTCTTCCCTGCCCATAACCACCATCAAGCTCAGGGCAACTTTAAAAAGGACTATGAGGCTTTCATTGGCGGCCTTGCCGTAGCCTCTTCAAAGCAGTCCTGTGGATTCCCAGCTTTGAAGTCCCTCTCCTGTGAGAGAATCTGTAAACAGGACCTGGAGCAAGAGGCGGATCGCAGGAGCGTGATTTTCTCACAGACCTCTGAGAGATTGACGGCGCACTCCTACCCGGATGAATCGCCTCTGGAGACAGACTCCTCAAAAGGCCTCTGGATGGGCTCCAGTCACTCCTTCCCCAATTTTCAGACTCTCTCCCCTACTTCCGGACCTTCGGATCCCTCCTTGTTGTCCCGGAGGAGGCCGAAAAGGAGTTGCCCTGTGCCCATTAAAGTCTCACATCGCTCCTCACGCAACGAGTCCTGCCCCAGGACGTCCAGCTCGTGTTCCTCATACTCGTACGCCGAGGACGGCAGTGTGAGCTCGCCATCCAGCCTTCCACAGTTTGACCTGTCCTCCTCCTCGCCCCGCTCCAGCCTGCCTCTGGACGGAGGGTCCAGGATGAAGTGTGAGAAACTGTATGATTCGAACTCCAGCGACGAGTCTGGCTCATTCTCAGAGGGGGACAGTGAACCGTGCCACACCCAAGAGCCACACACACTAGAGGTCAGTAATCTCACTATCTAGCTTTTTCTTTTATTCATTTGGTGGCTGGGAATCATAGTGAAGGTGTACCAGCTTGGAAAGTTTGGCTTTTAAAGGTATTGAAATATTTCTGAATGCCTTAAAATACTTTTTTGTTAGATTAGAAATTAAGTCTGGGAGGACACTAGATCTCTAGAACAAAAACCACATACCCCTGGCCATGCCCTGGTTTTAACCAAATTTGTACCAGTTATCAGAATATCAAAGGTTTGTTACCCTCCGCAGCATGTCTTAGGTTTATTCCCCTAACCAGAATGTCGGAAGTTTATTCCACTCACCAGCATGTCAGGGATTTATTCCCCTCACCAGCATGTCAGAGGTTTGTTACCCTTACCAACATGTTAGAGGTTTATTCCCCTTGCCAGCATGTCAGGGGTTTGTTACCCTTACCAACATGTTGGAGGTTTATTTCCCCTCACCAACATGTCAGAGGTTAATTCCCCTTACCAGCATGTCTAAGGTTCATTCCCCTTACCAACATGTAGGAGGTTTATTCCCCTTACCAGCATGTCTGGGGTTTGTTTTCCTCATCAGCATGTCAGAGGTTTGTTACCCTTACCAACATGTTGGAGGATTATTTCCCCTCAACAACATGTCAAAGGTTTATTCACCTTACCAGCATGTTGGAGGTTTATTCCCCTTACCAACATGTCTGGGGTTTGTTCCCCTCACCAGCATGTCAGAGGTTCATTCCACTCACCAGCATGTTGGAGGTTTATTCCCCTCACCAGCATGTTGGGGGTTCATTCCCTTCACCAGCATTTCTGAGGTTGCTCTCTTCACCAGCATGTCTGAGGTTTATTCCCCTCAACAGCATGTTGGAGGTTTATTTCTCTTTCCAGCATGTTGGAGGGTAATTCCCCTCACCAGCATGTTGAAGGTTTATTCCCCTCACCAGAATTGTAGTTTCCCATCTGATGCACCCTCTACAAATGGCAATTAGGAGAAAAGATGAATGAGATGTGTTTGAGCAGGGAAATCAATGGTGCTGACTGGCGTAAAACATCTCTATGTTTTCTCTAATTTATTTTGGTGTATTTGGCTTGTCGAGTCTTATTCTGGAATGTTATAAGCCAGTTCCACCATTGAGGGGGGGGGGGGGGGGTGTCACACTCTGGTTTTTCCTGAAGGCGTCAAAATGCAGGAGCACTACATAATCCATTTCAGTTCGCACTGCTTTTTCTTTTCTTTTTTCCCAAATGCTGATTTGGGCTCCTGTTGCGCTGGAAGTATTATAGCTTCCAGTCATGTGTGCTAACTGTATACCAGATCAATATGTACAAGCAAATGTTTCTGTAACTCACCCTTTCAGGAAGTAGACAGAAAGAAATGCTCCGAACCTGCAAGTATACTGTCAAATTTTGAACTTGGAAATCGTACAGGTTTAAAATTACTTTGCCATCAGCAGCTCTGAACACGTACAGATTGAGATGAGACATTTCGCCATGGACCACAGTGCAACATACAACTGTCAAGAGAGGGCAGTTTACAACAGACTGTACACAATAGACAAACAATACATAGACAACATGTGTGGACACTATGTAAACCTTCTGGAATTATTAGTACCATAAATTCACACCATAAGTTTGATTACTGCGCAGTTGTGGGTTGGTGGTAGCTCAGTGGGTCGGATTTTTTGCCTCTGGACTAAGAGGTCATCGGATCAAATTGTACCTTCAGCACTACCACTGGTTTCGAAAGAAAGACCCTTAATCTCAAGCTGCTCCAGGGAGACTGCCCCCTGTAGTTGAGGAATGTAAGTCGCTCTGAATAAAAGCGTCTGTTAAATGCCATCAATGTAAATGTAAGTTACAGCATTGAACAACGTGCAAGTACGAGGTTCAAAAATAGTGGATTTCTTTTGCTCTGACTCTTTATTGAAGGAGCAGTTTAGGCCAGTTCTTCAGTTATACTGTCTGGAGAGTGTTGCACATGAGGTTTTAAAAACAGCTACTAAAAGATCTCTGAACTTGGCAGAACTTTCAGGATAGTCTCACAAGTGGGTGGGGGAAACCCGCTTAGGGAGGGGCTCCGGAGTCCGGCCGAGTGGCAGACGAAGGGTTAAATTGGAAGGAGTGTTCTAGAACAGTTTAAACTGGAACCCTAACATTCTAGAACTGTTTAGGCGAAAGTGTCATACTTCTTCTTCCTCTATCGGCTTTTCCCTTTAGGGGTCGCCACAGCGAATCATCTGTCTCCACCTACTCCTATCTTCTACATCCTCTACCCTTACACCAACTAACTTCATGTCCTCTTTCAGCACATCCGTAAATCTCCTTTTTGGTCTTCCTCTCAGCCTCCTGCCTGGTGGCTCCAACTGCATCATCCTTCTACCTATGTAATCATTGTCTCTCCTCTGGACGTGTCTGAACCATCTCAGTCTAGCCTCTCTGACTTTATCTCCAAAACATCTAAC
>JBBKCR010000001.1:42406015-42421067 GCA_037577295.1 Ladigesia roloffi | reverse complement strand
GGTGGTGATCAGTATACTGGTGGTGCTGAATGCTGAGTGGCTGGAACTCCTTTATCTAGGCTCCTTGTGTCTTTAGATGCTTTACAGCCTGTCAGTAAAACATTTGTTCCAGTTTCCTTCTTTTAGCCTCCTCAGTAAGACGAAGTTGAGTCTGACAGGAAGAAAATAGGGGCGTAGATGTGTCTGTGAGTGAACAGGTTGTGTGTGTGTGTTTTCTCTGGAGCAGGTGTGTGAGAAGCAGAAGCTGCTGACAGAGAGGAACCAGCTGAAGGTGTGTATGGGAGAACTGTGGGAGAACTTCTCTTTCTTGTCTCAGGAGGTGTGTCGAGAGGAGAAGTTAAGTCCGGAGCCGAGCGGCCCTCTGTTTGACCGCCGGTCCTCGCCGAGCCCCGTCCAGATCGACCTCACTGCGTCCTCCAGCCCCAGCAGCTCCGACCTCACCCTGCCACCTCACCACCACGGCCTGCCCCCCCCACTGAGCCCGGCAGAGACCCAGCACCCGGACCAAACCAGCCCGTACGGGCCTCCGCCCGGTGCCACGCCCCCCTCAGAGACCCCCCTCCCAACCAGCAGCCCCACCCTGACTGGAGCTCTCTGCCAAGAAATGACCGACAAATGTACAACAGATGAATAACAGCTGGAACACCTGGTTGGAACATTTTAATTGTTGGACCCCCCTCAGAATTTAATATTGAGGTGTTTTCTCTCCAAACAAATAATCCTTGAGTTTAATATTAGGTTTTTTTATTATTATTATGTCTTGCCCTTCCCTCCCCCTCACAAAAATTACCCTTTGCGTTTTCCCAAGAAAATTACACTTTGAGGTTAATATTGGGTTTTCCTATTATATTACTTGAGAGAAATTGTTTTTAGAAATTGCACTGTTCTTCACAACCCACCCTCCATCTCCCACTTTCAACCCCCAACCCCCCCCCCCAAAAAAAACACAAAAAACAACAATTACCCATTGAATTCAATATCGGGGTGTTATCCCCCCAAAAAATCATGCTTGAGTTTAAAATTGAGTTTTCTTTTATTATTGTGGCAGCTTTAGGGAGTGCACTGTCCTGTAGACGTCCAGTGTGTTGTGCTAGTGTAGTGCATTAACGTTCTTCAGGATATCTTCTCACAGATATCCAACACTTTCTCCTCTTTTTTCCCTTCTTCTTCAGCACAGGATGTGCACGGGAACTCACTCCAGCTCTAAGATCAATCTCAGGAATCTCTATGAATGTGTCATCGTTTATTTTAAAGATATTTTTTAATGTGGTCAGGCTTCAAAATGTGATGGGGGTTTCCTTGGAGGGAGGGGTTGTTCTGTTTTTTCCCTGCTCCAACCTTTTATATTTCATTTTTTTTCCAACAAAGCATTCCTTGTGTGTGTTAAGAGGAATAGACAAGTGCAGAAAGGTGAAAAGAAAGAAGGGGATACTGAGGTTCCTTAGTCAAAAAATTGGGTTTGCCTCCTGGAAACTTGGTAAAAATGCACCTGGGAAGAGTTTTTATTGTTTCTGATCTGATTTTCTTCTGATCTGGTTTCTTGTTTCTTGGTTCTGTTTTTCTTCTTTCCCTTTGGATCTCCCAGACCTGGTCCATGCTCGCAGATGCAGTAGGTCCTGATTACCGAGTGCTGCTATGACACAGAAAGCAATTTTCTCAGACTGAGCCCTTACAGCGACTGTTATGAACAGACAGATCAGGGACAAACGTCACAAAACGATACAAAATCTTTCGGTCAGTGCTGACACTGTAAACGTTGGCAGCTCTCTCCTTCACACTGATGTCCGCCATTCTCTGTGTGTTATCTCAGGGGTTACTGGATAATCAATGTCCTGTTTCTAGCATGGAAACAAAGAAAAGGAGTAAAATTCCAACCACTCATTATTTCCTGTATAAAATTAAAGGGGTCGTTTGGCCTAAAATTAAAATGATGGAAGTTCTCACTGACCCCAGATGCAAAAATTCCCAGAAACATGTTAGGAGCCCAGATGTAGCGTCTTTAGCTTAGAACTAAAGCCACACTAGAAGTCAATAGTCACCCAGATTGTTTTCAGTAAAAGCATTTGGTGAATTGTACAAATATTATTAACACATTTCTCATAGCCCACATGTCATCAAATGTCACACATTAATAAGTTAATTAAATATTATTATTGGAAAACATGACATAGTATTGCACTATGTTTACACACAACAAAATAGAAAATTTAATGGAGAAACAAGGACATTTTCAGAATGTTGATATTTCTTGGCTTAATCATTAATAACCTATTTTACTAACATTGCTAATCAAAATTTTCACTTTCAATTACAAATATTCAGAACCCAAATTCTGCTTTTTTAGTTTAGAACTGGAGCTTCAAGTCTAATGCTAACACGAAGTCAATAGTCACCCAATCAGTAAAAGCAAATTAACTTTCTGCACCAAATCCAGCTCTTCATTTAGGTGGAGCAGACATGTGGGCGTGGTTCAGGATGCGATCTGACTTATCCTGGGGTGGGGTGATGTTACAATATGCTTCTCTGAGTGTGGTGAGTGTAATTTTTGATATTGAGGTTTCTGAGGGGACTATAGTCTCAACCAGAGATTTTTCTAACCATAAAACCAGAGATTGCCCTATTTTTTCCTCCCCTGACTTTCCTAGAGGTCGTACTATCCCTAACCCTTACCCTGAAGACCCCCCCCCCCAATCTGTATTTTTGAGCTTTTCAAGGTTCTTCAAGTATCCATCAAGGAGTCCTGGAATTTGCACCCTGACTACATTGTTGGTTAAAAATTCAGCTCCTCAAAGCAAAGGGGGATCTTGACTTCTGAATTTACCTCTGAATATAATTGGACTTTCCTCTAGAAGACCTGTCTCCACAGAAGTCTCCCCTGTGCCAGAGGTGTGACGTGACCTGGGCTCGTTTAAGGGTGACGTTCTTCATGAGTTTACATACAGCACATGGACTGCAGCCTCAATACAGACTTAAATCAATCGAAATACCTCTTACATACTGTGTGGTTTACAGCGTTTGCGGTTAGTTTTTGAATAAGTATGTAAATACCTGGTTATTTATAGCTATTTTGTGGGGTTTCTTCCAAACATAGTTGGTTCTGTGCTCTTGATTATGAATTGAATGTTCGAAGTTGTCGCCTCAGTGTTTGGATACTCTTCAGTAGTTTTTGTAATTTGTTCATTGTTGAATGTTTTGACAATGTTATTTTTTTTAGGCAATGAATAAAATGGTTTACAGTGAAGAACCTGGTTGACCAGTGCAGTCTTGTGTGGCCAAACTTCTGCAGAGTGGGTTTTTAGAAATTTCAATCATGTAGGGGTGAGCAAGGGTGAGGATATTTTCCATAATTTTACCACTACTGGGTAAACATCAGTTCTAGATTATTTATTAATTTATATTTACTGAACTAAGAGTTTACTGATACACTCTGAGTTCTGAGGGTAAACACCGGTTCTAGACTGTTTTACACCCGTTATATTTACTGAAACTCTGAGTTCTGAGGTTTAATGAATGAACAGTCCCAAACACATTTAGATTGGAGGCTCATTCTCACTTATTTCCCTTGGTTTCTGGTCACAATTATTAGTGTTACTGGGTGGACCCACTGTCACACACACACACACATCTTTGTGACAGTCAACAAACCTCAAAATGTAGGAGCTCTTGTGAACTTTTATATATTCCTTAATTAAAGCAACTAAGAGAACACAGCTGTTTTAAAACCACTTACAGGCAGTGAAGACAAAAACTACTCTCTGCCTCGAAGACTTGATTAATAACCCTACAGTTATGAATGTATTTCATAAAGGAATTCAGTAGAATTACATATAATCAGACAGTTTTTGAGGAAATATCCTCACATTGTAGCAGAGAAATAACTGAGCAACTAAATGGGATTGGGGTTCAAATCGATCTGGTTGCAGCAGTTCCTTGATTAGATCTAGTAGGTATTTTTGTGGATCTAGTGCTTCGTTCTTGTGTTAAATTAATTAATCTGTCAAGAAAGTCATGAAGCACATGATATGTTTAACATAAATGTGTTTTCCTCAATTCCTTCTGGGACCTAGTTTCTAATGTACACATACTCTGTCAAAAATATTTTCAAGGCTGACCTGAATAATTTGAATATTAATATTCACTGGTTATGTTTCTGTATTTGGTATTTGGATAGTTCCATTTTTTAACCCAACATAATTCTGCAAATGCTTGTTTATCACATTTTATCATAAAACCAGTAGAAAATAACATTAAGTCAAAGGATATGTTAAGAAAATGAAAATCATGTCACACCTAGGCAAGGCTAAACCCCATGAATTTGGACCTCACAACTTTTCCCTGAAATAATGAATGTTTACAATATAAAATAAGGTTTAAACAAACTGGCCAAATTGTGGTTACTGTTTTGGTTCTGATTTTGAATGAGTTTGACTGAAGAACCTGAGCATGGACACATGAGATGAATGTAAATGGATATAGTCGCACAGCTAATAGCTAAGTGTTAAAAGAATTGTAATATAAAGCATTGAAATAATTTTCTTAGTCCCTCACTTGCTACATTTACTAGTGGAATTTATGAACTACTTATTTTTGGTTCATTCTTAAACAGAAACTTGTTTTTCATTTTGTGGTGCGAAGTTGAGACCTAACTGCACCATTTATGGTGAAAGAGAAAATATCAGACAGGCAATTAACCCTGTGACCTATAAAACAAGAGCATGAGTCTTCATTCCGTGAAGCTCCTGAACTGACGGTGGAAACTGACCCTGATTATCAGGAAAAACACATGAGCTCCTTTATCTAACAGAACATTTACTCACAACACAATGTGATATATCTCTTAACAACTCTGTAACGAGAGATGTTTATATGTATACATATTTTTAAACACATATATAAAACGGACACTATTAAACAAATGAACAATTATTGTCTTCTAAAATTATGGGTGAGTAAAATCTAAACTGAATTTTTGAGAAAGAATATTTAGAAAAAACTAAAAATATTTTGCTGTAGCTTGGACCCAAACGCAGATGACAATGACAAATGCAACAAAAAAAAAACCCATGGAAACCAAAACAAAATTTATTTTACAGTACATCACATTTAATGGATGTCAACTAAGAGACCTCCATTGCCCCTCCCTCAACACACGCTGGTCTGAGGCCTTCCTGATGTGCAGTTTTCTTCTGGCTTCGGGAGTAGGCAATGACAAAAGTTGTCCACTTTGTGATTTTATAGGTATTTTAAGGTGCTTATAATAAAAAAGAAACCGTATACAACAGCACTCCATATACCTTAACCTTGCAGGAGGTTCTCCTGTGTCAGAACCAACGCTTTCCCACACAAGCAGTGACGAGTTACGTGAAACGTTGCTGATAACGTTTAGTTCTACTCAAGCGTGGTCTGTTACATTCCATGTAGTCTTTCTTGTCATTGCTCTCACTTTTTCATGATGGAAGAGATATCCAAGAAAACGCTCTGAAAGACAAAAGAAAATTCATTCCAGTTTACAGAAGAAAATTCTAGTTTCATATTAACCAAGTGTATGTTGATTTACAATCAGTATAGAGTGTAATTCTACTAATAGCCTCCACTGGCTCTTGTTATGCTATGATTTGGGTTAATAGTCCCAACTTTTTCTTTGGATTTCTAGCTAGCTAGCCATTTATTGGTAGTAGAATCAATGATATTTTTTGTAAAAATGTATATTCGAAAACTAGTCTACCTAACAGTTGTTACTCACAGAGAACTGAATTACAACAGCTGAGGACACAAGCCTCTAAATGAGCAGATCAGTAGTCATGTGTCTTTTGGCTCTACTTGCCATTGACATCCTCCGTCCCCCTGGTGGTGGATTCATAGGAAGGTCGTTGAGGGAGCCCAGCTCAGACTCTGAGCTTCTCGTGGGGGTGCAGGACTGGCTGCCCGACATGCTGTCCGAAGGCATTCGGGCCATGAAACTGGCCTTCCGAGGATTGTGGTAGGGTAACTCACTGTCCGTGGAGTCCATGCCCTCATCCCCTAGGTCCGGAACATTACTGGGCCTGTGTAAGGCATTGCGTATGGAGGCCGGTATCTCCACGTGACTGGGCCTTGGGACCAGAAAACCCTCGTGACTTTGTTGAAATGAGTTTGAAGGTCTGCTGTCCCTGCATGAACCGCTGCTGCTTTCCAGATGCTGGTCACCGTCGTCCTCCTCAGACACATGTGGCTCCATTGGAAGCCGGAAACGCAGGTCATGGATCATCCCCTGACTGGGTTGGCGCATTTGCCTGGGCTGCTGTGTTATGCAAGACACGGGGAGGGTGGGGACTGCAAAGCTGTTGTGCCTTTGCCCGTCAGCGCAGGGGTTTAGACACGTGGTGGTCAAGTACAACGGGGGCGGATCCGTGTGCCCAGAGGGGATGAAGGTTTTCAACTGTGCCGATTTGTGTGGCGAAGAATCTGCCACCACACACAGTGACTGGACAGTTGCCGCTTGCTTTGGCTTGCAAAAGCTCTCCTCCTCTGAGTACTGCAGGCCGGATAAGGTCTGCTTGATTTTTCTCACTCCCAAGTGAGATATCTCCAAGAGGTTGAGGAACAGAGAGACCCCCGCAATGACGATCATGAAAACCATGAAGATGGTCTTTTCCGTGGGCCTGGATACATAACAGTCCACGCTGTTTGGGCAAGGCACCCTCTCGCACTTGTACAATGGATCCAGTCCAATGCCATATAAGATATACTGCCCCACTATGAAGCCCACCTCCAACACTGATCTGGTAAGGATATGAATGATATATGTGCGTAGTAAGGAACCCCTCAAAGGAGCCTTCTTTACTTTCTTTTGCTCCTCAAGCTTCCGCAGTTCTCTCTCCAGCCGCTTGTGCTCCTCCAGCAAGGGTTCAGTCTCACCTAGTTCCACCCTCAGCTGTATTCTCCTTCTGTGCCTCTCCTTCTCAAGGGTTCTCAGTCGGTACAGGGCATGCCCCATGTACACCAGTGAGGGAGAGGATACGAAGATGATCTGTAACACCCAGAAGCGAATGAGGGAAATCGGGAATGCCTGGTCGTAGCAGACATTCTTGCATCCCGGTTGCTCTGTGTTGCAGATGAACTGGTCCTGCTCGTCCACCCACACATCCTCAGCTGCCACGCCGAGGACCAGCATCCGGAAGATGAAAAGGATGGTCAGCCAGATCTTTCCCACAATGGTGGAGTGAATGTGGACTTCCTCTAGAATGCTGCCCAGCAGGTTCCAGTCACCCATTTTTTACTGCCACATTTCCGTGCTGTGATAAAACAAAGTATGATGAGAAAGTGAGTTTAACATTGTTGGTTATTTGTGTCAAAGCAAGCTACATTTGATCTCTAGCGGTACCAGATCAACTGTTGACAATTCCCAGTAATTCCTCTCTTCTAATATTTATTATAAGCAATTCTATGACAAAAATTGCATGCCATCAAATCTTTTGGTGTGAAATGGTCTGGCATCATGGGTGCATATCACAAAGCAGCATTTCCTATTTAAGCCCAAATACGAAGTAAAAGCACAAAACCAGTCCACTGGGACAAGAAGTAAGGGGTGTTCTAATGGGATAATCCCAGATTTTTTGGTGTAAGTAATCCAGTTCACAGAGCAATCCTACTTTGTGAAGCATCCCCAAACGCCTGGGCAGGAGAGAAGCATTCAGATCTTTACATCAAGACAAACAGTGTGAACTTACATATCAGCGTGAAGTGCTCTTAGTGTTCCTTTGTAGAAAGACGTGCATGTTCTCCGCACAGAACCAGTTCATTATAAAAAAGTCACTTCGCAGCCATGGTGTCACGGTAAACGTCCCAGAATAAAAACACGGCTTCTCTCTCCACATAATGGTGGCTACAGTGAATGTTCGCCCACAGTTGATGCATGCAGAGCTCACAGGATGTGGGAATTGATCAGAAACTGCCTGGACAATGCCCCATGGCACATCTTATCAAGCAGTTGCTGAAAAGAGCAACTAACAACCCCCATCACCCCACACACACAAACACACACACACACACACACACTCACACACACACATACATACACACATGAAGTCAGCCTGGGATGCCTAGCGACCGAGTGCCCCTTACAGCATCAAAACATCTGTAATTCTAATAAAATATTCTTCAGTCTTTTAGCTAGAACCCCTTCACCGGCGTCCCAGATGGTGTCATCTCTACCAATGGGTCGAATATAGAATAAAAAATGAATGCTATATCAGACTTATATAAGCAAGCATATCTGTCATATCTGATTAATCTAATGTGATCTATAAAGCCAGACAAACTGGTCAATGAGTCATGTCCGATTTCATAGTTAACTGAATTGTGTACCTCTCCTTGTCCTTCTGTCAAACAGGGATATCAGGACTGTCCCAAAAGAACAGACTCCCACTCCCACCCACAACCTCATGTGCGAGGCACCGAGAAGCTCAGGGCTTTGAAATCTGATCCGCCTTCGTTTCATCACTTTCTCTCGCTGATTCCTTGCTTTTGTGGGGGCCCTTGCCGTTTTATTTACTTTTTCTGCCCCTCAATGTCAATTGAAAGACTTTGCACCAGATTGCATCAGGTCATCTGAGCCTGATCCATCAATGCCATAAAGATTTGTCTAATGTGATGTGCTTTTGTAATAAAACTTTCATTCGTTTGTTTGTTCACGCCGCATCATTTTAGAGCAACAACAGCGGCAGCAGCAATGAAACAACAAAACGTTTCTGATGGGCTGGAAAGGCAGAGAATGGCTCCATGAGATTGGCACATGCACGTGAGCGTGTTATCCTGGTGTGTCCTGTGCCGAGCCTTTGAGCACTGCACGAGTGGATAACCAAGCCGCTCACACTACACGCTCATAAAATGACCAGCCATGCCTCGGGCTTTTAATTAGCTTTCCATCACCCTCTGACAGAGTCAATGCTGGATTGATTTGATTTTCCCTTGCAGAAGCTTGAAAGAGCAAATGCCAGGAGTCACATCGGGGACGCACCATTACATAATGGGTTCATACCGTACCTAGTGATCTGTAGAAAACTGTCTATCTGTCTCTGTTCTACTGCTGTTCATTGGAGCTAATTGCTTTGATTGAAAGCAACATCAGCTGAAAGGTTTTTTTTGTTTTTGTTTTTTTTTGTTACTCTATTTACATAACAGCACAACAGACCTCCTGGGCTTTAATGTTATGGCTGGGCTGTATAAGAAAATTATAAAAAAAATTTTTACATGCATTTTTCTACATTAGTTAAGGACAGCAGATGTACTTTGAATGTGGTATAACCTTAATGATAAACATTCAGCAAAGTCTTTGCTTTGAAATAAATAATGTTTTTGCCCACTCTTGCGATAATGTGTTAACAAGCTTAGAGTTATGTACATGGTAAATCATGATCTCCCTGTTAGATGTTTGATATACAGTACTGTGCAAAAGTTTTAGGCTCTTGTTTAAAGTCATAAATCACCAGCAAATACAAAAGTTCACATGAGAATCAATTCAAAGAATGAAAAACTAAATGTTGAGGCATGTTTTGTTTGTTAAAAGTACTTGGTGTTTTGTGAGCTGGTTAGAAGAACACAGGTTCCAGTTTCCACCTCCATGCCCCCTGGCTTTGCAGGGGTTTGTGCAGCTCAACAGCAGTTCCTGGCTTAATTTAATGAAGAATTAATTGAGCTAAACTAGACATTTGAGGCATTTGAGGACTGCAATGTGATCCTTGGGTTCCATGAGGAGGTCTGGGAATGATTGGACAAACACACAGACACAACATCCGTTTACTGTATTATTTGGATATTCTGTTCATATTAGTTTTAAACGCGTTTACTGCTAAGCTAAATTGTTTTTTAATCTAATTTTTTGCCTAGAACTATATATTGTTGATGTGCAACAGTTATGCTGTGCATCTCCATCTTAGTTCCAGGTTTTTTATGTCTTTAGGGATTATGATCATGCTTGAAAATATTAATCTAGACTTTATCAAACTACACTGTGTCCTGAAAAATGCCAATCTGTTTTGCCCAGATCACTTTTCATACATTTGAATACATTTTAGTATTGTTTTAGTTGAGCCATTCAGAAGAAATGCCAATAACCCACTCTAATTTCGACTGTGTTTTGGAGTGTGTTTTGGACTGCAGGTCCTCTTCCCAGCCCCCACTATGATAATAGATTATTTCACGCTGATCCATGGTGATCAATGGTGGCTCGCGCAGTCCAGATCTGACTGTTTGCAGATAATGAGATACCCCTCCCCCGCAGTTATTTATGGTAGAAAATTGAACAGGTGTGAATAGGATTACACAATTACCCTAAGAAGTATGTGCTATAATAGCAAAACATCTTGTAGTCATATATAGCTCCTGAAAAAAAAGAGACTGGTGCAATTTATATTTATCTCCGCATCGCCATGAATATGAAAACCATTCCATGCCAGTGGCTGTTAAATTCCTCCTCATTCTGCTTTATGAGGGAATGATCAGTGATCACCTGATTCTTATTTACTGAGGAAAAGTATAAAACACCACACTCTCCTCTCACAGTGAGACCAGCTGGATGGTAAAACACTACTAAAAGTTCCTCAAAAGTAATTACTGCCATTTTGTTTAAGATTGAATGAGAGATTTTATTTAATTATCCAATTTTGGTAAACAAAATTTGTCTTATTGTGATGTTTTGTCATTTCCTTTAAAACTGAACCTGCACATAAATAAGGAATTACACATACAGCTCATCTTATGTGTAATAGTCTTTATCCACAATATTACTACTTAGGTCAATAATATATTTTCATTACTTGAAATCACTACTGATTTTGTAATAAGTGCAGAAACTTATTAAAACTGCCAACTGTGTCAGTAGTTTTTCACACAACTGTGTTACTTATAGGTAGTACATATACCAAACATTTCTGCTGACCGCATAAGATGATATTTCATATAAGTAGATGCACTGGTGATCCCACTGTCTCTAAAACCCCAGAATGTGTTACCGGGAGAGCTAACACTGGTAAAACTTTCTTGATATGAGACTAGTATTAGAAGTAGAATGTCAAATGCAGAGTTTTCTCCCTTAGTCCAAATGTAGTAGGTAAACCAAGACATTACTGGTCTGGAACCTTTAAATATTTTCTATAGTTAACTCACATCTAAACTGTGACACCCTAAAACTGTCAAAACATAGAAACCACATAATCAAGTATATTAGAAGTCAATAAACCTTTTCACCAGGTTTAAAGATTATTTAAAATTATTTAGGGCTCAGGGTAGTTCATGGGTCATTCCGTGGAATCGGTAATCGCTATAATACCAGATACATGCAAAATTTCAAAATATAAAATTAGCATGTCTTCTGTCATCAATACTACCTCAAAATTAATTCAATTATATATTACTGTCCATAGTTAAAATCACCTTTATGTTGATAAGGCAGGCCTGTCAAATTTTGGCCTGTCCCTCACTATGAAAGTTATTTTTCAGCAGGTCCTCTGATTAGTACATTTATGGAAAAATTTTTAAATTTTCACATTTGTATATTGTTCTAAAAGTAATCTCATTGTTAAGCAATATTTTCAGCATGAACACATGTCATCTCTATAAAATTTTAATCATTTTATCAGTGTCCCCTGATTTCAAGTCAACCCTGTTAGACACAGAAAAAAACCTGTAAAATAATGGCACATTCCAGCAGTGACATCATTTACAGAAAGTTACATAATTTACAGGAAGAGAATTTCCAACATATAAAAGACAAGTAAGATTCTCTCTTCTATAATGTAGAATTTTGTTGTTTTATGAGGTTGTTGGGAGTGGGGACATCATACCGCATCATTCCTGTTATCAATTTTTAATATATTAATTAAAACACTATTATTTGTATCTTGATAATTACCATATTTGTAAGTAATATCCTTTCAAATTGTAAGACACATGCTCTTGTGACCTTAAGCTAATGCTAACTAGGAGCAAATTAGCTTGAAACTATCAACCCTGTTACTGTCAGTCCTGTTACTTTTCCAGAGTAACAGGCTTGACATCTTAGTAACGAGTGACACTGATTAGGTTTCACTGTAGCCACACAGTTTCAAAGTTTATTTAGATATATTGCTAAGATTTTGTGTGTATCGTTGAGCTGATACCCATATTATGCAATGTGTGTGCTTATGAGCATTTATTACATAAATAAAAGAAATAGCCTGAGATGGCACCATTAAATGTATTGTCACTTTAGGATGTCTTCTTTCCAGAGATATTTAAAAAATTTAGAAAAAAATCATAAAAAAAAGAGAAATTATTAGCTGAAAATGTACCGATTGCATGGAATGACCCTCATATTAATTATAACCATACACATTAGCTTTGTAGTTCCAATGCTAAACTAGCATTGTATGAAGCATGTCTGATGGGTATTTGGTGTAAGGATGAGGGAGTCTTTCATTCTTCTACTGTTTAAGGGACATTCAGAGTGCTTTTAGCAAATTTAGGTTGAAAATGCCATGAGGTTAATGTAATGCTAACTGCATACCAAGGTTAACAGACACTTAAATTCATCCAGTGTCAGAAACCACATAAACACATCTGGCAGAGATCTCTGAACATCTCCATGTGGTTTGAGGAGAGTGTGTGAAGATTTAGGCCACCAGTTTAAATTAATATAATGAGACACATTAGCATTGTTGCTCCAGAGCTAAAATAGCATAGTATGAACATGATTGATGGGCCTTTGGTGTACAGAGGAAGGATTCTTCACCTTTTTGACTCTTCTAAGTGTCTTTCAGAGTGCTTTTAGCAAATTTCAAATGCTGCAAGGTTAACGTAGCTAACAAGGGTTTAAGGCTAACTGCATAGCCAGGTTGTTGGACACTTAAATTGTGACACAATAATAGTGTTATACACTTTCAGAATCCAGAGTAGTTTAGAGTTCAGAGTAGTTTAGCACTTTCACATAGTTTAATGATTAAGTTAGGTTAATATAACTGCCCAGACACATTATCACCAAAGCTCAAGTAGTAAACTAACAAAGCTTGCATGTCTTGGAACCAAGCTACATTTGGGGTGAGGGAGATGGGGACATAAATAAAAATGTGTGATTCTGTTAAGTGTAATTCAGTGTTTCTAGCAAATTTAAATTTGGAATGCTGCAAGGTAAATGTGGCTAACAAGTGTGTAATGCTAACTATACCCAGGCTAACAGACACTGTGACACACTTATAGTAAGCCATACAGTGTCAGAAACCACTTAATCGAGTCTGTTCGAGGTCTCTAAATATCTCCATGTGTGTGAAGATTTAGGCCAACAGTTAGTTCATTTAATATTACCAGACACATTAGCATTTAAGCATCAGTGCTAAACTAGAATGGCATCAAGCATGTCTGATGGGTGTCTAGGGAAATAAGGATTTTTTTCACTCTGAATTGTCATTGGGTGTGCTGGCCCGGAGTTTCTGGAGCTCATCCTCCAGGCTGCTGATGTGTTCCAGCAGGCCGACCCTGTCCTGCTGGGCCTTGAACTCCACGGCTCTCTGGGCCTCCTGGATCTTCCTCTCGTACCAGCGCTCCAGCTGGGTGGACACCGTCTCAAAGAAGCGGTGTGTCACCTCCATGGCGTGCAGGTTGGCCCTCTCCTGGATGAAGGAGGGCTCTGTGGGATGCTCTGAGAAAAACTCCACAGTGTGAACAGCTCTGCCATGCTGGACGTTCGCCTGGTGAGCTCTGATCCTATCCTTCAAGTGTTTGCGATGGTGCCAGGCCTGAAGCCGTGCAGGTTCGGGCTCACTCTCATCAAGGCCCCGGCTGGGGAGGGACAGACTGCTGCTGGCGCTGCTGTAGCTGAGCTCCTCAGTCTGACCCAGCCTGCTCTCAGGCTCCTGCTGTTCTTTATTCAGCCACTGAGGGGCAGCGCTGGCCAGCTGCCGAGAGAGGGGCCTGTGTGGGTTTGCAAGTAAACATGGGACCGGGACCCCTACACCGGGCTCTGGGAGGTTCTGATAATTATCTAGGTAAAGAAGGAAACATTAAGTATACATATAAATATTTACATACATACATACAGTACTGTGCACCTGAAAAATTATGCTTAAAAGCTGTTTACTCAACATTAATACAGTAAATGGTGGTTTTATTCACGGCAAATGGTTTCTAGACCTCTTTTTTCATGTAAGCCCACTTATATGCACATGTAATGTCATGTAATATACAGTGTTTTAATTTTTTTGTTTTTAATATCCTCGAAACAGTCTTGTTACATTTTATATTATATTTAAAAAGTACTAATTTAATTATTTCACTATTATTTGTCTTTTAACCATTTTTTTTACAACTGAATAAAATAGTTAGTAATGTTTAAGGTAATAAATATTAGCGATTAAAAACTATTTAGTTCCAGGCTCTGGCATGTTCTCATAAATTTCTCTGTAAAGAAGGACACAATAAATACTAATAACGTAAAATATATATTAATAATAAAATGTTAGAAATGTTGTACACAATTATAAGTATTATATGCAATACATAATATTACATAAAGATATTATAAATTACAAGTAAAAAGACAGTGCAGCTTGTCGTTTTTGTCTTTTAATTCATTAACATTTGACTGATTGTGTGTGAGTGAATAAATGGAAATTACAGCTTTATCAACTGACAGAAATCTGACCTCCTGGTCTACTGGGTGCGCTGTCCAGCTTCACTTCAAAATATTTACTCCCCTGGAGGTCGTCAAGGTTGGGGCTCCTCCCCGCGGGGCTCGGGCCGCCGGGGTTTGGAAGGATGTTCACGTAGGTGGCCAGGGAGCTGGCGCTGTCTCCAGAGATGACGGAGAGAAGCGGGAGACACTCTAGGTCGGTCTCCACCGCAGAGAAATCCGTGGAGGGAGACTGGAGCAGTTTGTAGTACTGAGCCTCTGCTGGTAAGTGCAGGTCCATCTCCTTGAGCTTTGAAACGCACCAGTGTCTCACCTCGTCAGCAGCTGATGCCTGCTTAGGTAGACCCACACAGAACTGAGTGAGTCTGCCGTGAGGCCATAATGAAGATACTAACAACAAATGGGATCTTC
>JBBKCR010000001.1:42392153-42405915 GCA_037577295.1 Ladigesia roloffi | reverse complement strand
CTACATTCAAAGTCCCTACTCTCAGTTCTACACTATTGCCTTTCCTCTTCTCTCTCTGCCTCCGCACACGCCTTCTTTCTCTGCGGCGTCAACCAACAGTAGCCCAATTTCCACCAGCACCCTGTAGGTCAACAGCACCAGTGGCGGTCGTTGTTAACCCGGGCCTCGGCCGATCCAGTATGAAATTTCTCTTTGTGATTTGCATGTTTGATTTGGCTTAGGTTTTACGGCGGATGCCCTCCCTGACACAACCCTCTGCATTTATCTGGACTTGGGACCGGCACAACGAATCACTGGCTTGTGACCTCTTATGGTTGCATTCACCTTTTGCTTTAATTACATTTCTTATATCCTTGAGTCTCTTAGGGTATTCCTCCACTAACTTTGCTCAGAACGGTTAATGTTCAGTCAAATTGGCTGGTGGTTTCTACAGATATTCAATAGAGTTTACCTATGGGCTCTGACTAGACCACACATGGACATTCACATTTTTTCTCCTTTAGTCTATTTACTGTGTGCTTTGGGTCATTGACAACTTTATGGCAGAGGGGATCAGGTCTTCCTCAAAATTTTGAGGGTATATTGTTCAATCCATCTTCCCTCTATTATGACAAGTGCTCTAATACCAATTCCTGCTCTAGAGAAACAGCCACACAACAGGATGTTACCACCCCTTGCTTCACTGTACATATGGTGTTCTTTGGATGGTAAGCTGTATTGCCTTTCTGCCAAATGTACTATTTGTTGTTGAGGCTAAACCTTTTGATTTTGATCTCCTCTGACAAGAGCATACTATTTTACTTGGCTTCAGAATTTTTAAGGGTTTTTTGCTTGATCAACTTCAACTGCTTCTTAAATATAGATTTTACCTACATGAATCGATAAAGCCTTAGATCTTTTGACAGTGCCTTACAAGCCATAGTTGATTGTTTGCTTTCAGTTGCATTACCAAGCCCTTAAAATACTGATATTAATGCTGCGCAATTCACAGATGAAGCTCAGTTAGTTTCATGTGAAATGGAAAGGGTTATTAGTTACACCTGATTAGGTTTTTTTTTAAATATTTTTTAGGAGGGGAATGACCCTTTATTCATCTCAGTTATTCTGTTTTTTTTTTTTCTGAACTATTGCCATCTTATCTTCCATTTGAATGGGATAATATGCACAGTCTAAATACAGTTGGTGGAAAATATGTTTTTTTGTCCATTTCAGGCTGCCAAACAGCACATTGTTGAGGGGATAATACTTTTCTATACTCACAGTATTTGCCTATTGTGCTGACATGTTGATGACATACTATTATGATATCATGTATTATGATCTCATAAGGGTTTTTTTAATAGGGATTGCTTTTGAAATGAAGCTCAAAAAAACGAGACAGCCAATCAGAAGAGAGCTCATTTACATATTTCAGTCTAAAAAGGCACTGCAACAAGAACAGCCTGTGTAATCCTAAGGGAAAAAGGAGAGACTTTAAAGTAAATTATAAAGATTTTTGGGCTGTGAAGCTACACAAATGTTGTAAGTGTAGAAACAATTCATTCATGGCTATGCAACACAAGAACCCTTTTTGGCAGCTTTTTTTAAATGAGCATGGGAAGCTGCAGTTCTCTATGCTGCATTTCTAAAACCCTTATTCATGGACCTTTCCAAGATCAGTGTCAGCCAGGGTGTCAGTGATATCTGTCATTCTGTCATTATACTTGTGAGCTAGCATAGTATCTGCCCCTAACTCATAGCCCCATTTGACTGCCACCGTGTAGTATTAGGTAGATGCAGTGCATATGCAAAGCCTCTTTGGGTCTGTCAAGCCTCTTACATTGCATCAGTTGAATAAAAAAAAAAAAAAACTAAACATGGACACTCTGTATTTTTTTGTTTGTTTACATGTGCAATTTAATTTATATGTTTTAATTTGTAAACAGTGAGAGCTTCTGCACAAAAGCCTCATCCAGGCAGTGCATCTAAAACCAAGGGGACAGATTTATCCTTTTAATATCGAGAGCTAACTTTTACGTAACAGATCCTTTAGAAACACTGGCGATGCTCCAGCTCAGTAGCAGGCATCAAGTGGATGTGGAGCTAGGGCGTGGCAGCAGCGAATCGCTGTGAAATCCCAGATAAGCTGAGTTTCAGCTGCTGCAGAGCTGCAGCCGGGAATGAGTGGGAGGGAGAATGTGTGAAAAAAAAAAGCCACACCATCTGGTGCAATGGGCATGGAATAGCAAACGGGGCCCCGAGGCGAGCCCCAGGACCAAACCCCCACCCCCCCAAAAAAATTACAGAGGTTGTTAAATTCTCAGTCTCATGTGAAGACTGGAGCTTCAGGTATGGAGGATATCAGGAGCCCTGAGGGCTCAACAGGGCCAGACTAATAACTTTTAGGTTATGTTAAACAACATATAGCTGTTCGTGTCGGCTCACAAGGTTTCTGTCAATCTGAAATCATAAATGACATTTTTAACCATATAAGTTCATGTCCCTGCTCTATTTAACCATTATTCATTATCTTATCTAAAGAAACATTCTTTTGATCTTCCATCATAATGTAAAATTTTGCCCACCTCTTTAATGTCACTTTATAGCAGTGACAGGGGGATAAAAATTACATTAAATGATAATTTTGTGTTTCATCTCCTCTTTCAACCGCTTCCACCTATTATCGAGAGAATACACTCAGCTAGCTCAAAGATCCTCTCTGATAAAGAAATGTGTCAAATCATGTCAAGTGGGTGTTTTATGTCATTTCAGCCATATAAATGGTACAGAGTGAAATGAAATAACATTCCTCCATGGCCACAGTGTAACACAAGGAGCTACAGCAGAACATCATGAGACTACATAGTCCAGACAGAACAGGACTAAAAAGACCTAAATCCAACTAGGGCAACAGAACCCAAATTGGAAGGAAAAGACAACATACAATGCAGTCGACAGGAGGTGTTACAGCACTAGATAGTGAATACCATATTATGGCATTCTGTATTGTAGTCATTAAATGTAAACAGATGGGATTATTGAGGTAGGAAGGAGTAAATAAAAAAGTGCAAACGTAGTATGCATTAACAGATACCAAATGAAAGATGCATTATGATTTCCATTTCACATTCACTTTAAAATTATTGAGAGGTTCTGCCTTGCAGTGGTTCTCAAACCAGGCCTCAGGACCAAGCTCCCAGCCTGTATACAGCAAAAATATCCACCATCTGGAGGGCCTTGAGACCTTGTTTCTGAACTACTGTACATTCAAAAACTGAAGATGCCAAAAAGGGAGAAGGATGCTGTGGAAATAAAAAGCTTTCAATAGATATTTAAAATATTTAAACCCCAATCTAATATAAAAGTTCAATACTCCTTAAAGGGTTTACCTAAAGCTCTATGACTAAACCAAGAACTGTTTGGTAACATTAATATCTAAGAGTGTTAGATAAAAAAGGAACATTTCTTGTTCAATTTGACTTTAATGCAGATTCAGCATTAACATTAAAAGGACCGCAAACGAATGAAGTTTTACAGTACAGTTTAAGGAACTCACTTAAGATTTCTTTATGATCTCAAATGGGACAGAACGTGTCTTGGATCAAAAGGAGCTGTGTGAATGAAAGATTTCAAAAATGTATAAATTACAAAAGAGATGTCACATAAAACACATCATAACATATATATAAAAGTGTAATACACAAAAATATACTCTTTCATTAAATGGACTGAGGATGTTATAATTTATATTTAAGGTAGTGCTTTATTATCATTTTGAGAGAGTAACGTAAGGAAGTGAGATGGATCAGCATTTAGAAAATGCAGTGAAATGGTGTTTTAGTGGATACATTTAGTGGTTATATTTGCCTTGATTAAGCTCAGGATAGCTTAGATTTTTCATTTTTAAATCTTGAACATCACAGAGATCTTAATCTAACAATACTTAATAAATGTATTAGCATCTGAATCAGAAAACTCTTGATCCTGGAGGAAATAATGTCTAAATAGATTGTAGTTTAATATCTGTGGAAAAAACTCAGTATGAAATACACTATGATATAAACACATTTTGGTATTAATATAAAAACATGTTGATATAAATACTATAGATAAATAACTTACAGTTAAGTGAATCCTTCATAACACAGATAGTGGTTAGGAGTACGTTATTGTACATAGATGAGACCAGTTTTACAGATATGGATATTTAAACATGGTACAAAGAACTAACAGGAGCGTGCGAGGGAGAGAGTGCGTGCGAGAGAGTGAGCAAATTAACCTACTTTGCACCACTGACACTGTTTTCATCTGCTGTTACTGGACTCTAGTCTGACCTGCTATGTGAAATTGGAGAATAGTTATTGTTAAATTAAGCTCCATAGAGCTTGTTGGAGGCTTTTTTTTACTAAGCATTACCAAGCCTAATGTTGTCCAATTCTGGAAAGATATTTAATTTAAGTTTTAACGCCTTTTGATGATCTTTTCCTATTCTTATCTGTTCACGTGTCTAATTGTATTGAAAAAAAACTTTGCAACCATTGGCCAAAGGAATTATTGGTTAATGAGGTATGCTGGATAAGCACTTATTTCTAGGCCTCCAAAAACTTGTCATCCAAAAAGTGATGGTTAATTGGGTGTTTCAAATACTAAATACCAAAGCAAACCCTAAATAATGTAATCTAAGGGTTTGGTTGGGTATTTGGTATCTAAGGGTTTGCTTTGATATTGAGAGAGATATCAGAAGACTTTTGAGTTCCCCCTGTGATCAGAAATGTGTGGCTTCAAATCCCAGGACTGCTAGTGCCACCACTGAGGAACCCACACATTGCCCCACGGGTGCTGTATTCCTGGCTGCCTGCTGCTTCACTTGGGCGAACAGGTTAAATGCAGATCATTTCATTGTTCACAGTATGTGCTGTGTTGACTTGTGACAAATGGATACTCTACAATATTATTTCTTTGTTTTTAGATTAATATTATGTTTCTTGGTAGTTTAGCTGGGATCTTTGCTTTAATTAAGATAAGAGCCGCTTATAATTAAAAATTTTAAAGCTTGAAATAGATCAGAATCTAACGATGCATTGAGAAATTGTTCTCTCTTGTAATTTTTTATCTGTACGTAATGCGCTTCTGAGCTTGCGCGCCAACAGTGTGTTGCAATGACGACGGGATGGGGGCACTGCGCGCCTCCGAGTCCTGCTCGGGCAACCAATAGGCGCGCGGTGGAGGGGTGTCGCGCGCTCCCGGTGATATTTAAACCCACTTAGGTCTCGCGGCTCCGGTAATAGTCAGTCAGACCGGGGCGCGGGGGGGAGATGCTGCGGTCGCCGGGTCCGCGCGCGCTCCGCTCGGTTTGATGCCCCGCGCGCGATGATGCGCCGCCAATGGCTCGGGCTCGCGCTCCTGCTGACGGTCATGGTCATGCGGCTCGCGCCCGCGGACGGATCCGGGAGAGCACGAGAGAAAAGGTGGAGCGGAGAAACAGACAAACACGGCGGGTAAGAGGAGAGCAATTAAACAATTATCCAGCAACTAATCAAAACAACCAATCAAACTCATCCACGCTCACTCTTATCAACTCATCACTTAGTTCCGGGCAAGCAGTTACACAGCTTGTTTTACAGCTTAACATGAAAAAGATATAGTTTTACAAGCTGTGCAGCACTGAAACTTCTCTTGGATAATTTGTTCATGATCATGGTGATCTGCTGTATATTGTTGATGAAAACGATCATAATATTCCTCAGTTAATTTGGTGCTGCTTTAATGATGATTGTGATGATGGTGATGAAGATAATGGTGATATTTATTTAACCATTATTTACATTGGTGAAAAAATACCGGTGCTCATAGCGGTGAGACTCTGAGAGTGATGATGATACTGAACATCATGATGAAGAAGACAGTGGATAATGGTGAGGAAGATGAGAGCGATGTCATGATTGAGAGGAAGATGGTAGAATTTAAAATGATCATTACTTGATGAAGATGTTGGCGAGAATGACCAGAAGGGTGAAGTGTTTCTGAGTGATTGTTGCTATGATAAAGATAAAGTTTGTTTTGATTAAGTTTTGAAATGGCTTTAAATGATGATAATTATAATGTGGGTGTTGTTAATTGTTGTTTGTACAAAAATCAATTATAATGTACAGACATAATAATGTACAGATATATTAATCAGAATTACTAATGATGAAGATGGTGCTGGGTTTTGTTTTAACAAAACTGTGATGGATTTCGAGGCAGAGAGGGTAGGAAGATCAGATGATAATGAATAAGACAAAAGTGTTGAAAATGCCAATAATGAGGACAGTAGAAGTTATAATAGGGAGGATGAAGGTAGTTAGGAGAGTAGTTATTTTAGGCTTAAAGGCGAGGACGGTGGTTAAGATGGTGGTGGTGAGAATGAAAATGATGGATTGCTGCAGAAGATATATGGGTGCAGAATTTGGATGGGATCATGTTCATTTTGATGTTGTTGTTGATGATGAAGATAACAATGATGCTGCTGATGATGATGATAATGATTCGATGCTGCTTTACCTGTTGATGACTGGCTGACATTTATTTACTTTTGCAATAGTGATGATGCTCGTGAAGGTGGTGCTGAAGTGTTTTGTTGTGTTTGAGATGGTGAAAATATTGAAGATGATTGTGGTGATGAAGATGTGGTGATGTTCAGAGATGAAGAATGTGGAAATAATCTGGATGAGATGATAATTATGAAGATGATTGTGTGAATGATAATGGAAAGGTTGATTGCAAGCTTTCTGGGAAATGATCCACAATCCTACAACATTACCCCCCTTTTTACCTTCTCTGTTTTATAAAAGAGCTGACTTTGAAAATGGTGATGGGGCTGAGATTTGCTGTAACAAGGTCACGAGAGTTACAAGGTCATGAGAGAAATGGTTGTGCTTCAGGCTGTCAAAGTGTTTTTGATGTTTGTGGAGATGAATAGGAAAATGACAGCAAGACACTGGCATAAGTGATGTGATGTTGTAAAGACTTGTTTGAACAAAAGCACGAGATTTATACGGGGAACTGGTGAAGAGGATGAAGATGACAGTTACAGCATTGCATTACAGTATAAAATGTTCTCTTCTGTTTTAAATAGTTATTTAAAGCCAGGTTTCTCAACCACTGTTTTTTTTTATCTAAAATTGAGACAGGCCTTTGGTTCACAATTGGTTAATGAATGTCATATAATGTGGCCAAGTGGGCTTTGGCAACATGCCGTGACCGATAGGTGGGCCTTAATGTTGAAAAGGTTGAGAACTGTTGCCATTATTGTTACAATTCAACAATATATACTGATGATAATGATGATGGGGTTGTGGGGGTGAATAAGGTAGTGTAGAGGGCTGTTGTACCTGCATACTGATTTGAATGGTAAATAAGACTGGGCAGGGTGATTGGGGATTATTAGACACCCTTAAACAACATAGATGAGCCATTTTTTGGTTCTTTCTGTAGGTGATCTGTAAAGAGCATTTTTCTTAATTCCTCCTCAACGAAAGCACTTTGTGGGGGTTTGTTGTAGGACTTTTGTATATAATACAACTATATCCAAAAATGTAAGTTTTCAAATACCTGTCCTCTGAATTTTTAGTTTAATGTTGACAATTGTCACATAGTTGTTAAAAATCATACTATTTTCCTACCACGCTTTGTGTATACCATCTTCACCATGAATTAATACAATAATTAAAATATTCTTTAAAAAAAAGCTGAAGAGTAGGACAACTATCTGAGCATTGTCTATATTGTTGGTAGGTTCTGATTTCAATCAACAGCCATGCTGTGGTGTCCAAGAGAGCATAATTACCCTCGCTCCTTTTTGGGAAGGAAGGATGGAGAAGGACGTACTTCCTCCTCATAACTCAGCATTATGCTAGGCAGCACAGATGTTAATATCTGACAAAACAGAATTGGGAAGGTTCTCTTTAAGCATTTTAGCTGTCCAATGGCATTGCGTTAGAGGCTATTTGAAAAGATGAGGTGGCATTACACATGTTAGCCATCCTCCTCCCTGCACTGATAGCGACACGTGATATGGATAGGGCTAGCTAATGGGTAAGAATTGGCCATTGGGAAGAAAATGTGGGTAAAAAAACTTGAAACAGCTGAAAAGTAATGTATTATGCCTAAGGCAGCACATTTTTATTGATTCCATGCAACAACCTTATGTTTTGTAGCTTTTAAAGCTTTTACAATTCTGATGTTATGGAAATCTCCTGAATTTTATACATGCAGCATTTTACCTCAAAATGCCTTTGTTTTCATCCAAAACATTTTTAAATGTGCATTTTGTTAAAGGAATGTGCAAGCATGAGTGTTCGGTATCAATTAATAGTTTTTGAACTCTTGACCCAGCCACCAACTTTTAGCAATCTTTTTTAAATAACCATTTTTAACCTTAATTGTATGAGGCATAAATGAGCCTATATGACAAACAGAGCCCCCCACCCTCATGCACTTTTATTTACCCTGTTCTTTTTTTTTTTCATTTGACTCCTCTTTAACTTTAATGGGGGCAAAGGCTGGGGCACAGTGAGCATGACCCAGACAGCTGACGCAGCTTTCTCTTCTCAACTCATCAATCCCACACTGCAACCGGCACTCCAAACACACACGGCGTACACACTGCGCTCCTGCCACGTGTTCCTGGCACGTTTTGTCCATCTGTCAGGAGGCCGCAGTCACTCACTGCTGAGCTATCAGAACATGTGGCTGCCTCCTAATGGGAAGCAAAGGCCATTCAATAAAAGCTAAACATGATGGAAAATAATCTCCTCAGCACTCCAGCATAGAGCGATGAATAAAAAGATGTACCTTATATTGGAAGTCTACTCTGCTGTGGTCATGTGGTGATTATCGCTGCCACACAGATTCTCAGATTTATTTGGCCCATTCTCCAAATGGCTGTCGTCTGATTTATTCTCTGTGTGAATGTTTAGAGAGAATATACATCAGGATGCAGCAAAATTTCCCTCAGTCGATCCATGTGAAAGCAGAAAATCTCTAATATAAAATCTCAGTATTTTCCAGGATGCTGATGTTGGTGACAGTAACAATATAAAAGCAAAAACCAAATCAGCATTTTATTATCTCAAATTTGATCTATAGTGTATATATATATAAAATTAGATTGAAAAAATCTGACTTGGAGAAACACATTCATTATTTTATCTCAAAAGACTGGATTGCTACGATGCTTTTTTTCTGGCCTGTTCAAAAAGTCCATTAAGGCAATTCAAATTGTTCAAAATTATGGTGCCAGATTTCTCACTAAAACTAAGGGAGCAAGTTACTCCACTTCTCAAATCACTGTATTGACGTTTAATGAGCTATAGCATTGATTCTAAGGTACTGCTTTTAGTGTTCATGCCCCTGTATGGGTTAGGCTATGTCAGACATATTAGCAGAACATAGACCTTCTTTTTATTCAAGTGAAACTAAACTGATCAGCTAGTAGTACCCACAGTTACAACCAATCATGATGAAAATATTTCAATTACTATGCAACTCATTAATGGAATAACCTTCCAAAAGGAATTTCCCATCTACTGACACTTTTAAATCGAAATGAAAGTAATTCTATTTTGCCTTTGATTAGTTCAATTAACTTGCTCAAAAATCAAACAATTTTGTCTATTTTTATACTTTTAATGCTAACTTTACTCTTAGTCTATATCAATTTTACTGCTCTCTTTTATTGCAGTATTTTATCTGTGTAAACACACCTATTTGTATGATAATGAGCTGTATAAAATAACTTGCCTTGCCTTTCTGCCTGAAATAACCTCAACTACAAATAAATGACAAATGGTGGGAGATCAAGAATGTCATGATAGTGTACACAAACCCACACACACACACGCACACACACAGAACTCTGGCCAAATTACATACTTTGTTGATTTTCAGAGTGAAAATAAGTATCCTCTTCTGGGAACTGACATATGGTGTGTTTCTGCAGATTTAGTGCTTATTTGCATTTTGAAAAACATAAAAAAAAAAAAAAAGAATTAAAAATATTTCAAAACCATTGCACATTTTACCATTATATATACAGGCACCCATGAGCCGTTTTGCCAGTTCACTGGATGTCTTTCCTTGGACCATTTGTTGTAGGTACAACCCACTCTGTACCTGGAGCATCACTTAATATTCCCTGTTTTGGAGATTCTCTGACACAACTGTCCAATCATCCCAAATTGGCCCTTGTCAAAATCAGTCATATCTTTGTGCTTGTCCATTTTTTGCCTACACTAATTTTCCATTTGACTGTTTACTTGATCTAGCCCCTCCATGGGAGCCATTGGACCATGATGATCAGTGTTATTAACATTATCTTTCAGTGTTGTAGGTTGTACCTTTCATGAGTTCTATTAAATACAGGGTTACATTATTTACATATTACATATATAAGTATAATTATAGGAGATGCTGAGCACAAAATTTCACTTTTTGCAAATGATGTGGGGGTCACCTAGTGGGTAAGATACTCGACCAAGAGTTGTTCAAATCCTACCTTCAGTAAACCACAACTGGGTTCCTGAGCAAGACCCTTAAACCCAAGCTGCTCCAGGGAGACTGACCCCAGGAGTTAGGGAATGGATCTGCATTGGATGAAAGCATTTGCTCAATTAAACAATTTCCTCTGGGATAAGTAAAATTTTCTGATACTGATTCTGATTCTTATTCTGAATGCTCTAAATTTAAAATGTTACCCTTCTGAAATGAGTTACCGAAGGGTCCTTACTGCACTGATTAAATCCCTTGTTGGGCTTATTCAGGTTGTAAAACGAATATGCAAAAAACAGAAGTACTCACCTACAGCTATGATCCCCACTAGACAACAGAAAACAATATTTGACCGGGGTGGCATGGTGGCGTAGGGGTTAGCATTGTTGCCTCACAGGAAAAAGGTCCTGGGTTCGACTCCCGGATCGGGCGCCGGGTCTCGCTGTGTGAAGTCTGCATGTTCTCGTGGGTTTCCTTCGGGAACTCCGGTTTCCACCCACCACCAAAAACATGTGGATAGGTTAATTGAGCACACTAAATTCCCCGTGGGTGTGAGTGTGTGGCCCTGCGAAGTGCTGGTGACGGTCCAGGGTGTACCCCGCCTTAGCCCTTAGTAGCTGGGATAGGCTCCTGCCCCTGAGTTAAAGGGGTAGTGGGATAAAGGGGTAGAAAATAGATTGATGGATAAATTTGACCTGCAAGCAATTTCAATTAAACATCTAGGAGTTCATTTAGCCATGTTTAGACGATAGGACGATACCTCATGAATTTGATTGAAAAAATGATGTCATCAAAGCAATAGGTGATGTTTTCCATATTAATCCACAATGTAGCCAATAATAAAAATGAAGGAAATTGTTGAATGAAAAGTTGTGTCCAAACTTTTGACTGGTAGATTAATGTTGAAATTGTAACACTTTTAACAACAAAAAAGCAAACCTCACAGGATGGAATCCAGTTCTCTTTTAGATTTAGATAAACGTAGAATTTCAAGAGCATGTTATTAGGACGTACAAACCCGGAAAGAAAAAAAGAAATTAGAAAACCTTCACATGAGACTATCAGGTAATAAAAGTCGTAAATAAAATAGAAACGTTTTATTTAGCATACGCATTACATGGTGGTAAAATGACTGTGTATTAAAATTCTACTATGCCTTTTGGTCTACAAAATAGTCCTCACAGTATATTAAAGGGAAATGGGCACGTTAAAGTAAAACAACAAAACAACAATGGGAAAATGTTTGTACCATTCAATGGGAATCTCTAATAACTAGTTTTTGCTAGAAGAGTACAGCTTTTATGTTTTTTGTGCTACATAGAAATCTGTCTGAAAGCATTAGGCACAATTTATTTGTACAGTTCTCTTGTCTCAGTTGTTGTTTTAAGGCACTCCTTATTTTTGCTGGGCACATATGCTCAAGTTCAATTATATACAGAGCTGTAATTGTATTCTACACTAATGGATATAAGGCTTCAAACTGAAATTTGTATTGCTTTCCACTGTGCCAGCGCCTAATGAACCTCTGGTGCTACCGTCTAATGAATCCACAATACTACATTTAAATCCCACTACCTTTAATATGCAGTCAAATGAAAGGCCTGCCATTTGAGTGAGTGCATGTATAGCATAAGGACTGCCTTCTTCACTCACTTTACTCTGAAAGGAGGCACCCAGATTTGTTCACTGATGGCTGTTAACACATAAGACCCTCAGAAGACAGTGAGAGATATTTCAGCAATATAGTTTTCAAGTCATATACACTGCTGCCTCATTCAGTTAAAATGGCTAAAAGCTGACAGGTGAAGAATAAAAAATGGTTAGTTTTAGTCTGTTATTAGCTGTTATTAACTATGGACTACGGCAACTGAGTTCAATGAAATGGCGCATGCACATGCATAATGAATAAGGACATTAATGTTTAGCCTTCAACACAGTCAGGGGTCTGTTTAAGAGCCCTGCTGTAATACAAAATACTAGGGGAGTGTTGCAGCCTCACATAATTATTAATATACCCCTTGGTCGGACTTCTGTGTTCCATTGGAATGTTGTAGTTGGCAGTTTTTCATTTGAGAGTACAGACTGTGGGCTATTAAAATGATACTCTTAATAGATTTTTCTGATATTTCTTTATCACAGATTCACTTACACAGTTCTGTTGTGTTACAGCACCATGACAAAGAAAGCACCAGATGTGACTAAATCAAGGAAGCTGAAGACAGACCATCTACTGAAGGTGGATGATCATGATTTCACTATGAGACCAGCTTTCGGAGGTGAGATCATATGTACATCCCCAAAGTCCCCAAATCTAATGCTTTTGTCTGAAAGGCTTGAAACTGCAAATTAACATCTTAGAGAAATGTATATAGAGCTAATTATCTGGGCGGATTCAAGACAGAACTATTTTTAGATCGATTTTTGGTATATGTTGAATCTTATTTATATGCAGACTCTAGAGAGTAAACAGAAAACTTCTAATAATCACATTTGTCTTCTTTAAGTTGGTTACTTCAGTGCAACTGCTGAGATTACCCGTGATGCTTTTGAGGATTAAAGCTTCTTGCCTGAATGTTTTTATGTTGAAGTGAATTTAAGCCATGTGTATCATGTGACCTGTCCAGTCCATCACATATCATGTAATCGTAGTCTCAAAGCTAGCATGAAGGCATTTTATTTTTAAGTAATCCATGTCAAAATAGTACATGCATATTTTTTTATTTATTATTGTTGCACAAATACCACTTCACCATTTTAAATCTTTGTATAAAAATATAAATAGTTTATAAATGTTTACTCAATATGAACATGCAAGGTGTAATCTAAAATGACTAATAAAGACATGGAGCATTATGAATTCAATTATAATTGTATTAATATCCAGAATACATCATATTTCAAAAGTGGAGATCAGTGTTTGAATAAAACATCAAAAAATATATTTCGGTGTAATTTGTAATGTTCATATTAGAGGTATAATAGGATTTTTTAAATAAGGCAAATTTTGAATGGTAGTGTAAATCTGTGCCTGTTCTCTTTGATGTAACAAACTGACTGTACTGCCAGTTGCTATGGCAATAATATCATAGAGCAGTCATCCAGTCAGATGGGTGAAGGAGTTTAATGAGAGTTAGTGAGATTGAAAGTGAGCATGTGTGTGTTTGTTTGTGTTTGTTTGTGTGTGTGTGTCTGTGTGTGTGTGTGTGTGTGTGTGTGTGTGTGTGTGTGTGTGTGTGTGTGTGTGTGTGTGTGT
>JBBKCR010000001.1:42379981-42392053 GCA_037577295.1 Ladigesia roloffi | reverse complement strand
ATAAGGGAAAAATTCAGTAGTTTTACCCCTTAATCAGACTTAATCTGTGCACTTTTCCACTTAATTTTCCTTAATTTACTGGAAATTAAGTTACAAATTAAGGTTATATTAAGGGGTAAAATTAAGGGGTTTGGTTTCGTAGTGCCTGTGATGCATCTCTGGCAGTTGCAGTCCAGAATTTGTACATGTGTATATTAGTGGATTAACAGAAAAGTCAACTAGACACAAGTTGATGCCCTCTGAGAGAAGTCGACTAGTCGTGTGTTTTTTCCTCTCTCTGTGTGCACATTTGTTCACACAGTACAATCTCTGCCTCTGATTGGCTGACACCAACACACACTCCTTGACTTCTCCAATTATTATAGTACCTTCATAAAAAGGGCAGTGGAATCTACAAACCAAACCACAACAAGACATACACACAAACACACAGGGTTTACAGTGTGTATATACATATATAGAAGCATGCCACTTCAGTGATTTGACCCAAGACAGTCCTTGAAGTGGTTATACAGGAAAATGCTCAGAGGAAGTAAGGAAATGCATTCAGTTACAGAGCCCATTTTTTTTAAATATTGAAAAAGTTTTTTCCCATAAAATTGGTTCGTTAACTGAATGCATTTTCATAATTCTTCTGAACGTGTTCCTGCATAAACACTTCGAGGTCTGTCTTGGGACAAAATGCTGAAGTGGCATGCTGTTCCATGTGTGCACTCACTCTCTCCGTCCCACTCCTTTTTTTTTGTTTTAAGTATTGTTTACTGGTCGGTTTGTCCATCTGGAAGTTGGCTGGAGAAATATTGGCCTGTATCTCACCAGCTCAAGTGACAAGATTGAGCTGGCGCAGGTTTGTGCTGACCATCCTGTTGGCCCTGTGGATTAGCACATGCTGCAATCTCTTGACTCTCTCTTGGACACAGCATTATGTCAGACTGTGCTGTGGATGCCACGAGGTGGTGCATGTTCACTTTTGGAAAGGCAACATTTCATTAAATTCGACTTCATATTTGGACTTTCCCACATGAACGCAATATGTTCCATCACACTTATACACAGTACTATGGATACATAATAAACCATTTAAAAAGTATTTAACTGAACTGTATATTTGCTTGTAAAATGTGCTTAAATACAATTAACACCGATTTTTAAATACAGTAAACATTATTGTTTTCATTGAATTCCATCTTGATTGACCTTAATAAAGCATTAATTAAACAGACTGAATATTAGATCATAGTTACAAATATTTCCAGGCTACCATGTGAAAAGGTTTAGTAAAAAGGTCAATGAAAACATTCACATATACAAAAACACTATTTACAATATTAATGTTATACATATTTTTGGAACATTTGTTATTTCTGAAGAAATATAAACCTAACACCCTTTTAAGCCTCTTTCTAAATGAGAAAAGTCAATACAAAGTGCATAAAACATTTGCAAATAATGATAGGATTATGATGAAATATATTTGGAAATTATATTTTCAATACAGTTTGTTGCTATCACAGGCAGTATTTGAACCTATTTTTGAAAACAAGACACTTTTAGAAAGCCTAAGGGCTAATCTGATGTTTGCAGTTATCACTATAACAGAAGTATAATGTAATTCCTTATTAATTATTTCTCATTGTACTGAAATTAATTCTAGCAAGCAAATAATTCTGTGGAAAATGAAGATTCTCTTAGTGAAACTGATGCATTTCCAATTCCTCTCCAGCTGTACATTATCACTATGTGTTCCCTACATATCTGGATGACTTCAGATTATGGCTAGACTGAGATATGAGTCATTTCCACCCAAGGTCAACACAAATGGTTTCAGACACAGCCTAGCAGCAGGGGGTTGATTAGTTTGGTGGCATCGATTTCACCTAGGAGCTGTGTTCCTATTTAGCCTGATTCATCTGATATTAATCACTGATGGCACATGACATGGAAACTGAATAGAGCTCATATCCGTGTGTGTGTATGTATGTGTATGTGTGCAACAGTTGCCTGCTTAGCTCGATTACATAAGTTATTACTATAAAATGAAGGGTTCAATATCTCACTTTTGACTTAATTGCTCGATAACAGATGATGAATCTCAACTATTCAAAGTCATTTCCATGTCAATGATTTTTCTCCTTTTTGACTGATAAATGCTTGCATGCTAAGTGGCAAGTAATAATAGCAAGTGGTTATTGGTGTGTGCATATTTTTAAGCGTAGAGTTTAATCTGCTTCTCCAGTAGCCTGGTCAGATTACAGCAAGTCTGCTACGAAAACATGACTTTTTTGTGTCTCGTTTTGAGACTCTTCAGCATTCCTCCATCATCCATGTCCATATGCGCAAATGCTAACCCACGACATTTACCCAGTATTCTTGAGCTTTTGAGTGACAGATAGTGCTGTTATCCTAATCCTAGAGAATGCAAGGGTTTATGTGAGATACAAAAGGCCTAACGAGAGAAAAGCTGTGTAAGATATCAAAGCTGCACTTCCAGCCGAGTGCTCTGTGAACAGGGCCCGTCCCTGGAGAACCAGCACTGCTCAAAATCCCTCAGATGCCAATGGAAGCACCAAAAACCTTCTGTGTACACATCTGAAAAAGCACAGAACCAGACAAAAGTGTGAAGAGACGTTTCATGATATTTGCCAAATTTTCCGTGAACATCTTTCTAATTATGTCCTGGGTTTGTGTCGGGCTCTACTCAGTAGCTCACATATCCATGCAGCCGCTTGTGGGTAAAGTGGATATGAATGGTGACGATATGAACTGATCGAGATAAATCAATGTAAACCACACAGTTTGTCAGTTTTTTGTAATATAATACAATGTTCATTTTAACCTGTATGAATGTGTTTCTTCATATTACCAATGGAGATATTTTAATAGAGATTCTAAAAATAGTGTACGGAAACGATGAAACCGTCTCAGATATGGCCCACTCTCTGTCTAGTGTTTCCCATTTGGCTTTCATGAAAACCACTGTCAGTGATTAAAACTAGGGAGGGAGCAGGGCTTATCCTGTGCATAAATGGCACAAACTGACTGGGCTTTTCGCAATCTGTTATTGTTTTTATAAATTGTAGACGTTGTGATTCTCAGGAATCATTTTTTTTTGGGTGGTGCTTTAAATGAATTTTAATTAAACTTTAATGAAACTTTAACCTCACAGTCAAAAAATATGCATTGCTAAACAAGAAATGACTTTTTTAATGCATGTTTGTTTATTTTTTGGTTGAATTTTGTTCATGTCGGTTGCAGTTCTTGGTTGATTACATGTATGTGTATGTTTGACTGCAGGCCCTGCTATTCCAGTTGGAGTTGATGTGCAGGTTGAAAGCTTGGACAGTATTTCAGAAGTTGATATGGTAGGTGAAACACATTGCCTTTCTTTAAAATCATTAAATTCAGAATTGCATTTATCTGGCATGCCCTCAGAATTTCTTTTTGATATTATATTTGTCACATTTCTAATAACGTCCATTTAAAAAAATTTTTTTAACCTTTCTTATGATCACATTTGATATTCTGTAGCTGTTTTGGCTTCCTGTTGCATTAGATTGCGTCGTACATAGTGCAAGCATCAGGCAGATGTTTCAAAGGCAGGAGACTGTTTGTTTGATGACAGCACTTTGAGGATGTGTGTGCAATGCCGCTGCGCTGTTTACCCCAAACATTAACGATATATGACACCCATGCTGCCTATGCATTTTTATTTTTGGATGCCTTTTAGGCCTAGATGAAGCTGCTGTGTGTGATGTAACAAAGACACTGAAGCGCCATCTTTCATCGTACATAATCACAAGCCACTCCAAATGTTTATGGTTACATAACGCCGTTGAAGAATAGGGGTTTATCTGCTTTAGTGATTTAGAGTAGCGTAGAGTAAGTGTGGAGGATCAAGTGTTACATATACTGTCTGACCTCTGTCAAAAGCTTCTCTAAAAAGATGACATTCAGCTACAAGTGTTAACTTCACTCAAAAAAATGAACAAGAAGGTTGTACACTTTACTTACTTTATTCATATTCAGTTTACTTACAAGAATTGTGTTTGTTGACTTTAAATGTTTTTTTATATTAAGGTCCACATAACTATGTCTCAACTTTGTTTTTAAGTAACACAATTAAATTTTGTGGAACCTGTTGACAAGAAAAATGTAATTATAGTAACGGTATCATATTTTGGAGTGTTGTTGTTTGTCATATGTTTTCACTGTCAGCATGCAGTATGTGTACATTAGACCTGTCCAATATATTGTAGGTCACTCGTACTAGTATTGCAGAAGGCATCCATGTGCCAGTGAGCCCTTTAACCAGTCACAATAATAGGTTAATAATTAATAGGTGTGTGCTGTGAGCACCCAAACAACAAACAGTTGTTTCTGTGGGTATTTTGATGAACCAAGGCATTCAAACCATTCAAGAAGTAGGCATCCTTGGTCAAAGCAGGTCTTTTACAATATAAAAAAGTAAATGAGAGTAGTTTGATCTTGTTGCTTCATGAGAAATGACTATCACAGGGGTAGTTCCCCTCCTAAAACACATTTACTGACCCTGGCAGTTAACAAGTCAGTTACTATGCCAAATTAGCTGGACACTAGACCTGAGATGGGCACAGATGTTCACCCTCATCATAAGCTAATCCAACTTGTAAAAACTCCATTTAACCCTAAAATATTGTCTCCATTGTTTAATTTTGCGGAACATTTGCAGATAAATTAAGTAAAAAAATTAAAATATGTGATTAGCCAGTGATTTGCATAATAATAATGGATGTATTTTTACTGTTTCTTGGTTGAGCATTTTCCAGTATTATATATTTTTATAATTGAGGGCTAAGCATTGTTAAGCCTTTTTCTACACCTGATTAATCTTGTCTAGTCATCAAAAGTTGATAGATTACTCAATTAGAATGAATAGTGGCAGCTCTAAATGCAGTATAATCACAGCAGTTGATATTATGCAGTCCTAGTGTATGTTTCTGTGTTCTGTTTCATCTCTAAATTTCCATCGTAATGGCAATTCCTTCTTCTCCCATTGTGTAGGACTTCACCATGACCTTATACCTTAGACACTACTGGAAGGATGAGCGTCTGTCCTTTGCCAGCTCCACGAATAAAAGCATGACCTTTGATGGGCGTTTGGTGAAGAAGATCTGGGTGCCTGATGTATTTTTCGTGCACTCGAAGAGATCCTTCATCCATGACACCACCACAGAGAACATCATGCTGAGGGTCTACCCAGACGGCCATGTCCTCTACAGCTTGAGGTGAGGGCAAAAAGTGCATGTATTAATCAATATCAATTATAAATGGATACAACTCAAAATGGTCATATAATCATTTACAAAACTGTAAACAATGAACTGAGAGAAAATATAATCTAATGAAAAAGGGGAAAATAGTCAATAAAAAATAGGATGAGAATAAATAATTTGTGTAAATAATGTGTGAGAATATATGTAAAGGTATTGTATCATTATGCTAATTGTAATATTTCATATTCTGATTACACTGTTGTGGCTTCAGCTGTGGTTTTACAACAAATGGAATCGAAAAGGTCAAACAGTAATTCAGCTGTACATTATGGATCTAATTAGCTGAAACAATCTACAGAAATACATGTGAGTGAACAGGTGCTCACCTTTAGGTCATATAGTGACTGTCACACTGGGCTTGCAGCTGTGCCATCTAGTGCACATTTAATTGTTTTGGGACGTTTTTGCCCTGTTAAAAGGCGAGCTGCGTCCTGCAGCGGTTTGGATATATTACATTTGCATACTGCTGTTGCATTAAAATTAGAACAATGCTTGCGGCCTGTGATGTTTTTGCCATGTCTGTGATGATGCAAAGGACGAATTAGGCCAAGCTACCTAGGTGCACGAGTGTAGAGTTGAGGGGTAGCACTAAGTTCAAAGTCAAATTTCAGATTGGCTGTACTTGCTGCAGGGAAAGTGTCATTATTGATGGGTCTGGCCTACTTTAGTTGCGCTGTCTGATAAGAACCGGACAGTGCTGACTGTGGGACTAGCTAATGGCCTCTCCTGCAGAACATTGCAGAAACCACAATTTGATGAATAATGTGCTGTTAGCTTCTCCTGCGTATTTCACTTTTACCCTATATTCCATCCCTTTATGTCAATTAGGATTGACACCTCTGGGGTGTGTGGCCTGAAAGTATGGGTATTAGGGCTGTCATGATTGCTCAGTGTTTAAAAAATCAATTAAGATTTACATTCAATTATTAGCTGCCAACTGACAAAAACTCTGATACAGTAATCCCCCGCTTTTTGCAGTGGTTTTGTTCCCAGAGCACCCGCCAATATTGAAAAAACATGTTGTTGTGATGTGGTTAAAAAATGCCTAAATATGTCCCCAGGTATTCAAAACAATTGAATGTCATTTTAATTAAATTTCCCTGAAAGACAATGTAAAGGTAAACCCTAATCTGTACTGTAGAGTTTACTCTGAACTCCCAGTGTTAGAATGTAAATACCAATGTTATGCCTGTATAGCTGTATAGCACTGTAATTCATGGACGTGCAGATTCTTTGGTATGACCTGTCATTTCCTTTGGCACAAGCAGGTCAATAGAGCAATAAATGAATTTAATTTACAGAGATAAAAATACAGGACTTTAAGAAGAACAAAATGAGAACACTCGAGACACTCCATGGGGGAAATTCTGTTCTATAGAGTCAAAGGGCTGTAGCCAGTCAGTATCAAGGAGAAATAAATAACGTTTCGAATTGGCTATTTTCAAACCTCCCACTTCTAAAGGGGTTTACTGTATACCTATTTGAGTGCATTTGTTATATTGTCTCACACTTTAAGTCTATTATTTTGACATAAAATGGTTTACTTGATTGGTATTATTCATTAATCATAGTAGTATTCATCAGTAGATTACAACTCTTATCATGTTATCATACGATACATTAAAATACTAGGTAGTTATATGTACACTAACCTCTTTACCATGTGTTGTGTGTTTTCTGTTGGTCAGAGTGACCGTTACGGCAGCCTGTAACATGGACTTCAGTCGATTTCCTCTGGACTCTCAAACCTGTTCCCTAGAGCTGGAGAGCTGTGAGTTTTTTCTTGTTCTACAGAATATGCATTCACTTCTCTCACCCCAGGCATGTCCAGCTATTCCTTTTTTTTTTTAACCAAGAACTTCGTCACACACTGGTCCAAAAGCCTGCTGCATATGTATAACGTCTTTCATCTGCACATGAATTTTACAACAATGCAAGGAAGCTTTCACATGAGCTGTCGGCTTTTGGCTAGTCCATTTGAAATTTGGAATTGCAATGGATTAATAGCTATTTAAAATGGTTTAGTCCAAAAAGACTTCAGTAGGACTTTAATCAGTTAATATTAGATGCTTGCAAAGTATGCAAATTATTTTTTGCAATTATAATCTTTAATAATCAACATTTTGTCACAGGGTTTCATCCAGTAGCTCTGGGGCTGAGAGCCACCACTTTAAATTATGAGGCTGTTATGTTTGTTCCTTGTAGATAATCAGTCTTCTTGCTTATGCTAATTGCTGTTTTTCAGATGCCTACACTGATGAGGATCTGATGCTGTACTGGAAGAGTGGGGATGAGTCTCTGAGCACAGACGACAGAATCTCCCTCTCGCAGTTTCTCATCCAGAAGTTTCACACTACCTCTCGTTTGGCTTTCTACAGCAGCACAGGTGTGGCAACGCTTCTGTTTGTGTTAAGCATTTGATTTGAATGATTCTGATATGAGCTCAGTGCAGCTTCCCATGTTTTAATCATTTGTAGGAAACAAATATGTCATTATGACAGATATGTCCAAAATAGACAGAATAAAATTCCTTTCAGTAAAATGAATATCTAGAATAGTGGTGCTCAAATCTCAAAGCAGATGACTTTAGAACACACGTCTTTTTTTAATCTTTAGTGTATTTACTGTGGAGTAAAACCGGGAAGAAATGGTTAATATGAGAAAAGTTTGTTATGAAAGGCAGCATACGTGCTGAAGTGATTAATTTTAGAATTTCTACTTCAGTTTGTCTGAGTGGGATGGAGTCTGTTTGTAACAGATTAATCTGTGTGTGACTGTTTGCTTTGATCTGATCTGTTTGCGTTTGCTCTCTATCCTCAGGCTGGTATAACCGTCTGTATATTAACTTCACTCTGCGCCGTCACATCTTCTTCTTCCTGCTGCAAACCTACTTTCCAGCAACACTGATGGTCATGCTGTCCTGGGTTTCCTTCTGGATCGACCGCAGGGCCGTGCCTGCCAGAGTATCTTTGGGTGAGCAAGCGGCGCTGCAGGGTTTTTCTGTCTAATCTTTCTGCTGCATCTGCAGCAAACTGATTATATTGTTTAAAAAATGCACATATATACTTACAATAGAAGTCAGTAACCAGTTGTTTCCTGCCATTAGGCTTCTAATATTCAGTTTGTTTTATGTTAAAAGATTTTCTGCTCCTTTACTTAGTCTATTTTCTGTGACAATCCACTTGTATGATACAGATGCAACAAAATTAGCTATTATTTCTACATGCTCATTACATTATGTTGATTATATTCCATCACATTAATTTGACAGATGCTTTTATCCAAAGCAACATACAACACAAGGAAACAGTGAAGTTTAAGGACAGTACGAGAAACAGAGGAGAGTTCAAAGTGCTAAAATGTTTACATAGGATTAGTGCCAAGAGATCAGGGGAGGAGATGCTTTCTGAACAGATGAGTCTTCAGGGGGGTTTGAATTATTCAGTATGCTATTACTTGTATGGCACGATATATAATGCTTTTGTCCAACTGTTGCAAATGGTTGCAATTTGCAAATAAGCCCTTTAAAAATCGTAGTGTGCTCAGAACATCCTGAACAAACTCCAGATGAGAATTCATATGATTCAACAAATGTTAGAGATGGCATAATATAATTCCTGATACAGTTACAAATCTAACATTCATTTCTTTTTACATTTAAGCATTAAATGAGCTTTAAAATGTTTTTAATTGAAGCATTCACTTTAAACATAGAAGCAGGCCATCATTCTCAAAGTACTTAAAGACACTGCTACCCCAGAGGATGAACCAATCAGCACAGATAACAGCATCTACTAAATTTTAGTAGATGATAAAATATGATTTATTCAATCATTTTGTTTCAGTAATCTTGTTAATAATTTTGTTAAACCAATGTTTAACCTTATAATCTTAATATGTTGCACATCACAATATGTAGTATTGAAATTGCTATGTGTGTAATATTGTGCAGCCCTGCTCTATAGTTATTAGGGTTCTGTTGTTTTAAGAATGAGTCCACTAACAGACCATCAGTGTTTAATATGTTAAATGTTGGCAAACTTTATGCTGCAGGGCCAGATTTTAACGACATGTGTTGATCTTGCCAGGTATTACGACGGTGCTCACCATGTCCACTATCATCACCGGTGTAAACGCATCCATGCCCAGAGTCTCATACATCAAAGCTGTGGACATTTACCTGTGGGTCAGCTTTGTGTTCGTTTTCCTGTCTGTGCTGGAGTATGCAGCAGTCAACTATCTGTCCACTGTGCAGGACAGGAGAGAACGTAAACTCAGAGACAGAGTAAGGTCACAGGTAATAATAAGTAATTACACACTATCTGATCAAATTGAACTAAATTATATCCATGGTGTGTGGACCAGGAGAGCCACTGATCTCCACAATTTTGTATTTTCCTCTGCTTTAAATTCATAAATGTGATAGATTGTCAAAAATATTCAAATGCATAAAGTACTCCCCTTAAACCAAATGTAATTAATCATCCAAGACAAGATTGATTTACAAATTTTACCTAGTTTTGCACTGTAGCTGTGAGGCTAATATAGTGAATAAGAGTTTAGCATAGGGCCACTCAGTGCCTAAATGATCACACAATTGCTTCAAACTGTAAGTAACCTCAAATGATCTTGCTTACATGATTTCTCATTCTGGATGACAGACTATATATAAGAATTACTAAAATGAGTAGTGGCTAATTTGATGCTGAGTTTTATCCATTTTTATATAAATCAGCACATTAGCAAGGTAGTACAAGTGAATTAGGTTAGGATGAGTGACTCCAGTGAATGACCTACATAACCGCTGTTCACTGTTAAATAATCATTTGATATGTGTGAGAGTCACTAGTCTGACCTCTCACTGAAAGTTGGCAATATGGCAAAAGATCTTTAGCTCATCAGAGGTTTGCAAGTAAGCTGGATTTGATATAATAACAGTACAATGCAGAGGTGGAGAAAGTTTTCTCAATTGTCTGCCCAGTTCAGTCTGTAGCTTCAGCTAACACACACCTCTGCTGGCTAGCATCAGTGCAACATTATTTTGAACAATTGTAGGCTAATCTAAACTATTTTAGAAAAAACTGAAAATAAAACGTCAAATGCATAATAGGCTGATAGCCAATTAACTGTTTATACAGTCCATTTATTCATGCAGTATTGATGCAATTTATGATATTGCCATAGTTTTAATGTTGGCAGATGTTTTTTTTAAATGCTGAGAAAAAAAATGAAATAAACTAACTTTTAACTGTAAAATATTTTAAGGCAGTGTGAATGGAAGAGAACATTCTGGAATACTAAATGCAAGAGAACACTCAAGAGCCCTTTAATGTATACTTCATCAAACTGAATATTTAAATATATGTGAATATGAAGATTCTCTTTAAAGTTAAACCTCCACATAATGTATAAATTAGATTCAGGATATACCAATTTAAACTCTTTACTCTGAACTATACATCCAATCCAATCACCAGTTAAAAACCTAGAGTGAAGCTTTGACCTCACTGTGTCTTTCCTCCCTTCTGCTGTTGTGCAGTCTCTACCCTGCACGTGTGGGATGTCCCACACCAGGACCATGATGCTGGATGGAACATACAGCGAGGCGGACACTAACAGCTTAGCTGGCTACACCGAGGCTCCGATGGTGCCTGAAGAGGAGCCAGAGAAACCGGAGCATATGGTGGTGCACCTGTCTGTCAGCAGCGAGTCAACAGCCACCAAGAAGAAAGGCATCCGCAATTTCAGCATCATCCAGAACACACATGCCATTGACAAGTACTCCCGCATGATCTTTCCTGGATCCTACATATTTTTTAACCTCATATACTGGTCAGTCTACTGCTGATCTTGCACCCCATCAAATACATTTTGCACTCATTTGGACTTGAAGACGCGCTTACCTCATCTGGTCAGTTACTTTTGTGCTGACTTTGGGGTGTGCACATAATTTACCCACAAGAGACTGTACCTCAGCGATCCTTGTGCGGTTTTGCTGTTAAAATTGTGAAAGAGGAGAATTTAACTGATAAAATCAAAAATTTGTCTAAGCCTTGTTAGGTGGATAACTCATTGCTTGTGAGTAATTTATCAGATGTGATTTAAGTGTATTTATTTTCTCTGTGTAATCCATTGTTAGAATATGAAGTGTAAAAAAATACAAATAAAAAAGCTGAATTGTTGTTAGGATCTCGATTACATTTACCAGCTGACAAATGATTCCTATTTACTTAATTCAGGGCTAAGTGAAAGTTACAGTATTAAACTAACTGGGTCACATATGTACTGCATTGCATTGATTGTGAAGCAGATATGGGGCAGATATAGTGAAGCAGATATGTTGTATTTGGTGTGATTATGTGTATTTATATGGCATACGTTTCCTATGGCAGTGAAATAAATCTAACTGAAGGTTCCTCACTCTGTTACTTAGCGATGCGCATGCTGTCTGAATGCAGATTTTCTGTCCATAAACACTGATTTACTGTTAAAGCTAGTTTTAGAGCTTCCTGTTCTACACACCACAACACACAACACATCTTAGGCAAAAGGCCGTTTGCTCTTTTGGTACACTTTACCCTTAAAAGGAATGGTTTGGCAAAACATCATCTTGACATAATTCTTACCTTAAAAGGATAGTTCACCCTAAAATGAAAACTTGATGTTTATTTGCTTACCCCCATGGCATCCAAGTTGAAGGTGACTTTGTTTCCTCAGCAGAACACAAACGCAGATTATTAGCTTTAGCCGTAGCAGTCTG
>JBBKCR010000001.1:42355967-42379881 GCA_037577295.1 Ladigesia roloffi | reverse complement strand
CTGGCCTTCCAACTGGCTGTCCATTACAAGTGCTCCTACCCTAAAACCTGGAATGAGTGCTCTCTGGCTGGCTGGGAGAGCTCTCTGGCTGGCTGGGATGGGGTTCTTGAAAAGACAGCCCTGTGCAATTATGAGTTTTATTACATCTAAATGATTGTTGCTGCAACGTAATTCAAGGTCCATCTAAGTACAAATTACTTCCATACTAGGATATGTACACATGTTGTGGCAGTATGAGCATGTAGGTGACATGTATGAGCTTAATATATATATTATTTGTCTTTCTAAAACAAACGGTCGTTGAGCAACTGAAGGAAATTTAAAAAGTGTTGCAACTGCCCCCACTCTCCCCTACATCAACCTAAAAGCTTAAATGAAATCCACTACTGGCTCTACACTATAGATCAGATCATTGTTTTGAGAATTTGATTGCATTCAGTCAAAAACATTAGTAAGAACAGATCCAGATACTGATGTTGATCAGATTTGTGATTCTGGATCCCAAATATTAAAAGCTAATTCCAACACCATCATTTTGGAGAACACAGATCTAGTCTTCCGCATCCCTGGGTAGGGGGACTTTACACACACCTCACCAGATCCTACAGAGAGACTATAGAGATTGTTCTTTGTAGCTGCATCATGGCTCAGCATGGAAATTATTCTGTTTTGGATTGCAAGACTCAAGAGGTTAGGGAGGATAGCTGAGAAATCATCAGTGTCACTTTCCCACTGTCATGGACATTTACATAACATGCTGCACCAGCATTCTGGATGAAGTGAAACATAAACTGTACTGCCAAACACAAATACACTCCTGACCTGAACTTCCTCCTCCACCTAAAAATATGCATATACACACTAAACTGTTCTGCCCTAAACAAACAACTCATACTAAAATTATCTCTGTAAATACCCCTATATTAATTCAATACTGTACACTATGTCCTTTGTATCACAATTTGCCTCTGTTCTGCAATTTGCACTCGTAACTCTCTGCTGCTAATAGACAGTATGTAATACTGTGTTCACTCAGACCAGTGCTGTAGCTGTCAACTGCACTAAATGATATTGTTCTGTTTTGTTGGTCTTTCGTTTTTCTGTCCTGGGTCCTGTTCCATGAAACAAATTAAAGAAAAAATCAGGTTTATTTCAGGGGGTTGTAAGGGAATCTATGCCAGACAATCGCTTAATGCTCTTTCATGGAACATGACCTGTTTACAGCTGAAGTCTTGTGGTGTTTTTTTTTCTTTTCTTGTGTTGTTCCATGGTGCTGAAAGCACGCAGGTTAATTTCACTGTGCACTGTGTGTAGAGCTAAAAGGATAATAAACCTTTGCTTGACTTAGCGACTTCATATCTCAGTGTGCTGCAGTAACCTCAGTACAACGATAATACACCTACGGGTTGACGAGTTTTAACGAGTTCGAATAAATATATGTACATAAATAATAAATAAGTTTATTAAAAAAAAAATATATATATATATATATACAGTGTGTGTGTGGTTGTGAAAGTCCTACGTACTGAGTGCCTATTCGCTCGTTTTGAATTCGAGTTCGCGTCATGCTGATCGATTGCTCGGACAGTCTGTTGCTCACGCCTGGCTAAATCCGAGAGGCCTGTGCTTACAGAGTCTGTGCAGCTGATCAGAGACTTCGACTCTAAACTTACAGTTCTACAAGCTCTTCAGGCAGTTTTACTGTCCCTGCACATGTACGCATAACAGTAAGTATCTCTATTCCTCACTTTTGTTGCTCCGATGTCTCAGAATGTGCCTGCTACTTGGTCTAAAGTCATTAATTTCTTAATAACAAAGTTTACAGTCTAAGAGCTGTGCTCGGTTCTAGTGTCGTTTCTAATGTCTACTGTAGTGTAATACAAATTCCTGTTAATGAAACCATATGAAGATATTGAAACCGTATCCCTGTACTGTGGACGTTTTCCATTACGTTAAGACAGAAGGAACAGGATTTAAGGCACACTAGGTCCTGAAATAGAGCAAAAGTCATTACCATCCATTACTCCAACTGACATGCAAATCAGCTGCTTAACAGGATCCAGCTCTGACTGCAGGGAGTTTGCATTAGAAATCTGAAACATCCTATGTGCTTTCCCTTCCTTCACAAGCTGCTTTCCTCTCGTTGGGGACATTTCTGATTGCAGAGGGCAGAAGTTTGTTGTTGAAAAATGGAACGGGAGTGGTTCTCACTTAAAACCATTGCCACCAAATGTATATATATATATATATATATATGAATGAGTGGGTGCATATGTTTTTTGTAATGTTTTTGTAGTACAAACTTTGTTCTTATTTATTTATTTGTAATTAAATAACTACTGATATTTTCTGTCATACACATGCAGGCATTTTGTGTACATTTATTGGACATAAAAGTATGCCTTATTTTCAGGTGTTACAAATGTTTTTCAAAGTATAACTTGAATTGTAATATTTATAAGTGAAGTGCTTTTTTTTTACATATGAATAGTGGGCTGTGCCTGCTAGTATTTTGTGGCGGGATGTGTGACTCACTCAGGAAAGTGGCTAATGGCCTAGTGGGATTCTGTTCCAAACATCTCTTTCTCATTGCGAGGGAATTTGTGGTTGTGAGGAATCTGAGCAATCCTTACCCAAGACAGAATTTCTGGCTGTAAGAACTTGATTTGTTTAACAAACAGAGCCTATTTGAGGGGCAGTTAGCTGCTTTGGAAACAGCTACTGATGAGTTTGTGGGTTTCTGCCAGGTCTTCCTCAAGCCCATGACCCAACAAGAGCAACATGAGTTCAGAGAGAGTTGTGAGGACGCCCTGTCGTGGATGCAGGCCATCCAGGACAGACTTCGAGTCAATGACAACACTCAAGGGCCTCGGGAAGCACTTGAAGCCAGGCTGAGGGAAACAGAGGTGAGACATAAACTGATATTTGCTGATATATGCTTAAAATAGAAATGTTGATTGGTACCACGGACACACCATATGCTTAGGAGTGTGTGTAAGTGACCAGTATGAAATTGTGTTACACCTGTTTAAAAGCATGGCTGCACAGCTCTGTTGTGCCGGAGGTCTGGAGTCTAGGTTTGGTGATTTACATATTCAACCCATGTGTTAATAGTGGTTGTGTTTAAGTAAGAGAACACAGAAATAACTGGACTGTTTAAATATAACTGAAGTTTTACTTCTGCTTGTTTTTAAGTTCTGATTAGCCTTAAAGCACCTGCATATTGCTTTGAATGTCTGTTTAAGTTCCAAAATGTAACCTTAGATCTGCAGGTACTTACTCTCAATAAAGAACACAAAAATGGCAAGACATGTTTGTTATTAAATCTTGAAAATGTGGATGTCAGTTCAACCGTTTATTAGACTGCTAAGCTCAGTACACCCAGTTGAAAGTCTTTAATAAACTTTCGATCTGCTAATGTGGTTAACTTTTTAATTTAATATTAGCTTATTTTAATAAATACTCAATTTCACTTGTTAAATTGTATTTTCATACGTCAGTGTTATCCATCAGTACTATTGCTGAATGCTGACACATATTCTATGAAGCTTTTGCAGTTGCTAAATGTTTAAGTCAAGTAAAATAAATGTATCCATGTATTATTAATAATAATAATAATAATATTTTTTATTATTTTTTATTATTTAAGTTATCATTATTGTTACTATTGTTGCAAAAATAAAGAAGAATACTTTTTTGGCTTACCTCTAGGATTAAATGTTATTTTAAATCAGGTGGTTTCAGTCATTGGGAAGACAACCAGGTGTGAGCTGGTACCCTGTTTTATTTCAAAACTTGGATCTGTTTATGTATCATTATAACGTGGTGAAACGTGGTGGTAGTGTCTTGGATTTGGCAGGTTTTGCAACACCTGGGCCAGGATGAACATAATTGATGGCATTTTTTTTATTATGGAGGGAAATGACAGGGTGTTTTTCTGTGAACTGGAAAACCAGGAGATATTTTATGTACTTTTATCTACCTGTACGAAAATCTGATCATATTTTAGGTAATTTACGCAAATTCAAAGCATTCACAAACATATAAACACCACTGTAGAAAGAGAAGATGACTATCTTTGTCTTTATTTAATAAATGTTACAATGCTGTGTGTTATATAGAAAATCCATGAGTCGGAGCAGGATGGCCGGCTGAAAATGGGCATTGTTCTGATGGCTGCAGATACACTCCTGAAGAATGGAGATGATGAAGTGAAGAACCAAACTCACTCCAAACTGAAAGAACTGAAGAGCCTATGGGAGGAGACCTCCACTTACATCATCCACTGCCATAGGTACATCTGTTTGAATCAGTCATACATTTATTTATTTACTTTTCAGTGCAATCATGATATTTTCAATGATGATTAACCTATAGACAAGTAATAAGTTAGTATAACCAGCTTACTCTGAACAAGCTTGCTGTGACATTTAAAGCAGAATCAAACTGAAACCACAAATGGGATAACTTTTTTATTGTTATCATCAAAAAATGTCATCTGTTAGTATTTATATTTAATGAAATCAAAACGTTAAAGTTTAATCTTATTCGGGTTGCCTTTGATAAATCTAAAGTCTTTGATCTAAAACAGAGACAAACAAAAATATAATGTGGCACTGGTAACTCCTGTGTAACTGTAATCTTTTCTGTTGCTGGAGTCAGCTACATTATATATTATGTATCAAGTAATGTATTTCTCTCCTCTTTGTTTCAAAATGCAGCATTTTGCATCCCTCAAAATATGTGGCTGTAATCTATGGTCAAAGTCTGTAGTGTAGTTTAAAAATACCAGTGCTCAGTGTGTTGGTGGATTGATAGATGTTAGGTCCATTGGGACCTGATTCAACATTATTGTATTCATGTATTACATCTGATAAACTCATGTCTTTTTCACCATATCTCTCGAATTCTGATGTCTATATACCAAACATACCAATATAACTATATAGCAAACTTACACTAAAAAACAAAACAAATGTTAAAAACATCATTTTAAACCTGCAAAAGTCATTTATAAAAACAGTAAGCTTGAAGTGATGTATTAAGTTGGATTTGTTGATGTTTCCATGTTATTCACCATAAAACAGCACTTCAAGTGCTTTATTTCTTCATTAATATCTGGGTTTTTAGCCGTATAGAGTGGGTGTGGCTGCACTGGAGTGAGTATCTGAAGGCTTATGAGGAGTTTAACATGTGGCTGGCGAAGATGCAAAGGATATTGGAGCCAAGGCTTGAGCTGCAACTGGGTCTGCGTGAAAAACTATGGCAGCTGGACCATCACCGAATTCTCTGCAGTGATGTGAAGGCCCAAGCTCAGCTCCTGGAGAGGCTGCTGGACGAGGCTGCGGCTCTTTACAACCGCACCCAGGACCCGACTGTAGATGAAAAAGCTCAGGATGAACTGCAAGAGGCTCACGACAACATCCGCGCCAGAGCGGAGGTAACTTCTGGAGACGTTTGTGTGGCTTGTTGAATGAGAATTTAACCCTTAGTTATTTTCACATTACTGTACTAAACCATGCCAATGATTTCTAACAGTGATTTATGACCCCCTTCTATGACTTGTTCTTAAGAATTTACTAGACAATATGCAGATTTATGATGAGTCTAAAAAATGACAGAGAGAGCAGGTGTCCCTATCTCCAAACTGGCATGTTTCATACATGTACACTTGTTTCAACATGTTTTTTCTGGTTTCGTCAAAGCAGTTTTGAAAAGTGTAATCTGGAATAGTGTTTTACTTGCAGTTAAATGTTGCATGTCCATGAATGATTTCTTGTGTTTAATAATTTGGAAGATTCAAATTTCATTTTCTATTGGTATATCAGACTGGAAATGCTTGTAAAATATTTGTATTGAGAAGCTTCATATTGAATTCAGAATGTAAGGGTGTTCAGTGCTTCAATTTAATGTCTTTATTTGATTAAACTGTTGAATAATAATTATTATTATGTAATATAATAATAATGTGATGTTTGATTTGCAGGAGAGGTTAGCTCTGGTCCAGAAAGTGGCAGAAGAGCACCAGCAATACCAACATCACATACATGAATTTCAGAAATGGCTGGTGTTAAAAACAGAAGAAGTGAGCCATTTCAGAGAGCTGGAGGACACATCTGAGAATAGACCGGAGGCCCTGCAGGTACGCTAGCCTACATATTACAGAAGAGGGGAAAGGCTGCAGTGATCTTATTGGGAAATACATTTTTATATATGGCACTGGGTAAGACATGTCCACGTTAGTGTAGTCAATGAAACAATCCTCTTGATAATTTTTCTCCCAACAGCATGTTTTAACAGATTCATACATACACACACAATGTGAGACATGCCTATAAAAATGCCTACAGATTTGCAAAATGTATCTCCAATATACAGTAGAATGCCCCCGTCCTCCCCAGATGGATATAAACCCAAGGATGTAAGATTTCTGGTCTAGAGGTTTTTCTGTGGATTATATATCCTGGATACACTATCTGTTGAAGTATACTGCCAAAGACAGTAGAGAGGGGTGCCATTTTCCTTCTCAAAATTGATACTTGTACCAAGTATAGTGCTGTTTTGTTTATTAAGCTTTCCTGTGTTTATATACAGTCACAACTGCCAGTTCTACTGCAGTTAATAGTTAATGCTTTTTAACTGTTTCTGATTGTACTTTAGTATGATAGTAATATTCGATTTTAGCTGCCAATGTGCTGTCTCTCTTTCTGTCCAGGCTTTGTAAGTTGATTTTAAGGGTTATACACTCACCTAAAGGATTATTAGGAACACCTGTTCAAATTCTCATTAATGCTATTATCTTATCAACCAATCACATGGCAGCTGCTTTAATGCATTTAGAGGTGTGGTCCTAGTCAAGACAATCTCCTGGACTCCAAACTGAATGTCAGAATGGGAAAGAACGGTGATTTAAGCAGTTTTGAGCGTGGCATGGCTGTTGGTGCCAGACGGGCCGGTCTGAGTATTTCACAATCTGCTCAGTTACTGGGATTTTCACGCACAACCATTTCTATGTTTACAAAGAATGTTATGAAAAGGGAAAAACATTTAGTGTGCAGCAGTCCTGTGGGCGAAAATGCCTTGTTGATGCTAGAGGTCAGAGGAGAATGGGCCGACTGATTCAAGCTGATAGAAGAGCAACTTTGACTGAAATAACCACTCGTTACAACCGAGGTCTACAGCAAAGCATTTATGAAGCCACAACACGCACAACCTTGAGGCGGATGGGCTATAACAGCAGCAGACCCCACCGGGTATCACTCATCTCCACTACAAATAGGAAAAAGAGGCTACAATTTGCACGTGCTCACCAAAATTGGACAGTTGAAGAAAATTATTTTGCCTGGTCTGATGTATCTCGATTTCTGTTGAGAACATGGATCCATCTTGCCTTGTTACCACAGTGCAGGCTGGTGGTGGTGGTGGTGGTATAATGGTGTGGGGGATGTTTTCTTGGCACACTTTAGGCCCCTTAGTGCCAATTGGGCATCGTTTAAATGCCACGGGCTACCTGACCATTGTTTCTGACAATGTCCGTCCCTTTATGGCCACCAGGTACCATCCTCTGATGGCTAGTTCCAGCAGGATAATGCACCATGTCACAAAGTTCAAATCATTTCAAATCGGTTTCTTGAACATGACAATGAGTTCACTGTACTAAAATGACCCCCACAATCACCAGATCTCAACCCATGGAGCATCTTTGGGATGTGGTTGAACTGGAGCTTCTAGCCCTGGATGTGCATCCCACAAATCTCCATTAACTGCAAGATGCTAACCTATCAATATGGGAAAACATTTCTAAAGAATGCTTTCGGCATGTTTTTTAATCAATGCCAGGTAGAATTAAAGCAGTTTTGAAGACGAAAGGGGGTTAAACACCGTATTAGTATGGTGTTCCTAATAATCCTTTAGGTGAGTGTATATGGGGAATGTATAGGTTAATAATTTCTATTTGTGCTAATTTTTTAAAAATGGAAATACATTCTAACTGGCTCAAATTTGATTCTTTAATGATGCAAAAACTGCATTATTTTCTTTTTATATTACACCATTCCATTTCATTACTTAGAATTACAATAGTCAATATGCAAAAGAATTTAAAATAAGTGTTTATCTTGAATACAATCTGAAGTTTTGACAACATAATACTTTTACGTTGATGCATAATGATTCACACTGAGATTTGACGCAAACTACATTTCCATGCAGGACCTGGATGCTAGTATAGCCCATGAGGAGGAAGCGTTACGGTATATTGAAGGTTTGGCTGATGCTGTAAAGAAAAACTCTTCTCCGGCTGGAGCGGAGTTCATTACGGAGGAGGTTGAGGAACTTCGTCTTGCCTGGCAGAGGCTCCGTCAGGCTCTGGTGGAGATCCAGGAGAAGCTTCATAGCTCACTGGCCTACCACAAAGAGTATTTGGCCCATAGGGAGAAGTTGGTGGCTGATTTGGGGCAGCTGCGGAAACTCGTGCAGAATATGAGTCACGAACTGGAGAGCAAAGATGGAGAGAGGACAGAGGAGCACATGGTGACTCAGTGGAGAAAGTACACGGTTAGTTCACCCCGCCCTAAATCGTTTACGTGTCAAAGTAGAAGCCCACATAGTTTTGGGGCTGGTAATTATGTAGTCTACACTGCCTCAGGTACATTCCAAAGTGAGGAGTGACAAATATTCACCACCCAGTGAAAGGAATTTCACTATTTGTTTGGGTTTTTTACAGGAAAAGCTGCACGATAAGCACACAATAAGTTCACATATTATTCAACATCAGATAACAACAACAGCATGAGCATGTGGTACTGTTGCATAACTACAATATCACTCCAATTACAAAAGTAGTATGGTAGTGGCTCATAAAAGTGAATGTGGTGTGAAAATGAAACATATATCATATTTTAACATGACCATTTTCTGGTTCTTCATTATTCTTTACAGTTAAACATACTGTTTTTGTCACAGTGTTTTGAATGATCCCTGCTCTGAAAGGATCTAACATCTCATTCAAAAAGCAAAGCTGAAATTTTTAACTTTAGTAGGAATGGGTGGGGCTGCACTGATGTTGGCTAAATGTACAGATACACACTACCGTTCAAAAGTTTGGAACCACTTGTCTTATTAATATATACTTTGATTTAATTTAATACTATGTAGAAAGACATACTATAAGACATATGTAGATATTTTAAAATGCTTTGTTTTGTAATTGATCAGTGTAATTTTTTGTTTTACAGTGATTGCTTTGTAGATTTTGCTGTAAGATCACTTGAATGTGAGGCATTCTAGATATTTTCATTCTCAATATTGTATAGCTTATAGTTCTACAGCTTTTTTCATTCTTGGCTCATGGAATACTACTGTACCATAGAATATCAATGGACTAGATAGTCAATCTTTTTTTTGTTACTTCTTGGCTGGCCGGTTGCACTGTTTGAGGTTTTTCCTTGATCTGTTTCAGTCTATTATGTTTGATGAAAATCAAATGAGTTTTAAATCTTTCATGAACTTTTGTGTTCTACATGCAATGTGTTAAACCGTGCAATGCAACACTGGAGCAGCTGATATTAGAATAAAATCTGAAACAGCCTAAGCTGGAACAGAAAGCTGGTTGCGATTTAAATCAAGGTTAAAGATGCGCGTGGTGTAAACTTCTGACAAGTGTGAAATCCATTTTAGATCAATCAAAGCAGCCTTTCTTTACCCCATGGAGAGGAATTAGTCAGTAATGCGGGTTTGGAAGCTGTTTTTCGGAGCCCATGATCAGCATGTGTCCTGCAGTGTTGACTGGTTCTCAATGTCTGTCTTGCAGGGCGTGCGGAACGCACTTTTGGCAGAGGAACCGAGAGTAGAGGAGCTCAAAGCTCAGTTGAAGGAGTTATTCAGGTTCCCTCAGGAATGCAGAGAACTATCTGACGATGTTCTGGCTGTGGTTAAGGAGTACCAGAGGTGAGCAGAGACCAGATGCTTAGAGGGTGGCTCACACGCAATTAAATAACCAGGTCACGTTATGCATGGTTGCACATGATGCCCGGGTCATATGCACATTGCTGTAAACATTCACCAGAGCCGTGCATGAACAGGTTTTACATTCCTTCACTTTCACTGTCATAGGTGGTATTTTAACCCTATTATGTGTTAATACATTTTTGTTGTATCATTTAGTAATATATTCAAAAGCATTCACTTATATTTGCATTCATTTTTCATACATTTCTTCATTAACATGTTCGACAAAATTGAATTTTTCAATTTGTTTTATTCAAGGAATGACAAATGTGAAAATAAAAGAGCGAAGGAAAATAAAGTCACATCCTTTTCTTCTAAATACAGCTGCAAGTGTGGCATTGACCAAAGAGTTTATACATAGACTTAAACCTTGCTTATGTTTTTGCTGTAACTGATGATATGTAGAACAATCTACTGAGTTGTTAAAATGCCATAAAAAGTAAAGAACTCTTTATTTTTTTTACTCAAGCATGATGTACACTACTGTGTTCGAAGTTCACTTGTTCACTTTTTTCTATAAATTTCACCCACTTCTGCTCAACGTGCCAAAATCTGGTTTCCAGACACTACACTACATTAATACATGTGTACCATCATGCACTTCGGGTTTCTTTTACTGTTATCCCGTGAAATTAATTCATAAATAGGAGGAACCAATACAGTCGGTAGCAATGGAGAACATTATACACAAATGTGAGTAGTGTTTTATTGTTCAAATGTATCATAAATATGTTAATTAAGTCCTGTGGAACCAACAGTATGAATTATTTTGTCTTTAAGTCACATATTGTTTTAATTTGATCAGCATGGCAAATTTACCTTGGTGTATCTGGAGCTACTATACAGATAAATACATTATTTAAGCAATATAACTTGAGTGAAGTGAGGTTGTTCGTGAATATCCCCATGGGTGTGGTTTGGCCGCAGGTACGAATCCGCAGGCTCAGTGCTGTAGGAAATGTAGCATCCCGAGTGCCCGAACTTAACTAAACGTTGCCTACCATTGTTCACTAGTTAATCCTCCTATGTAGCAAATGCTGTGTAGTAAATGGGTGAGCGAGTGAACATGTGCACTGTTCGAACACCGGTATAATGTCCAAACGTATAAACTCACAGAAGTCTAGATGGAACCGTTGCTGATACAGGCATTAATCTGTGAACAAAATGTTTTTATAATCTCCATAAAATGCATTGCCAGGGACAGAATTGCGGTACTATTCTCCATGTCTAGTTGAAGGTCACCTAGATGCGGAGTGTGGCAAAAACACACTGCGGTACTTCAAAACGTTTTGTTTTTTTTTCCTGAAATTTGTTGAATTGGAAAGAACAAAATGTTCAGCTATATTAAAAAATACTGCTTTCTTTTTAAAGAAACATTCAGCTGGTCAGTGTTCTTAAACTACGGATAGTTTCCACAATATGCTAAAAAAAAAAAAACATATTGTGACATAAAGTGATGTAATTATGGTTTAAATAAATACTTGATGTACACCCCTAGTAGGGGAATATAAAACCACCCAGCACTGGATTTCAAAGCAGTGGAACTGCATTCTTTGGAATGATGGAGCTCTGTTTAATACCTTTGAGATGAATCGGCGTGGTGTTTATCCACATCTATTCGTCTGTGCCTGACTTCACTAATGCACTCGTGACTGAATGCAATAGAATCCTTACAGCTGTGTTCCAACATCCAGCGTAAAGTCTCTCTAGAAGAATAGAGGTTGTTACTGTTGTAAGGAGGAGAGAAACTCAATTGTAATACATCTGATTTCAAAATAAATCTTTTCAAACATTTATTTTGAAATCAGATGTTTTAGTTATACATAATACTTACCAAAGTAAATGGAGAAGAAAACATTTTCTTGTTAGACAGTGATCTTATAGTGTGTCTGTGTGTGATGCAGTGTGAAAGGCCGGTCGTCCCGACTGTCTTCTGAAAGCGAGACTGCTCTGAGGCAGGTTCTGCAGGACCCCCTGCACGGCTTTAGTCAGTGGAGTCAGGTCGTGTCTCAGGTTCTGGAAGCTTCAGCTGAAACGTCTGAGTTTTCCCACATCGCTCTCCTTGTGCAAAATATTGAGGTAAAGACCAAAGAAAGCCCTGGGCAATCTCCTGTTCTTTGACAGGTTGTGTACAAGCTTGCATTTGTGAAGATAGAACCAAACATTGCTATGCTATACAGAGGTATTAGAAGCACTTTCATTTTATTTGAGCCTGTGCTTATTTTAGAGGCTTGACAGTTTGTGATAGTTATTTTTTACATGAGAACACTGACAAGAATTTTTATATAAAATTGCTGTAGTTGCAGAGTACCACCAGAGTATCTGTGGGGCTTTAAAGTATTAAATTGTTCTAAACCAAAATTGCCAAATTTAGGCCAATAAAAGTGTTAAATCTGGTTAAATTTATATGTATTTTATTTTTTAAAAGTTTTTTTAAAGACTGTTATTTTTAATTTCTAACTGCTAATGTTGGCGTTAGGTTTTTTAAATGTAGGCTTTGTTGTATCTGGGTAACAGAGATGTGGACTTGAGTCTTAGACTTGCAAACAAGTCGAACTTAAGTCACACTGGTAGACTTGTGACTTGACTGTCGCTGAGCCCTATCTAAACTGTGAAGGTTCACATTTCGGGTGCGAGATACGTTTTGGTCATATAAGGCAAATCCTCCATGTTGGGGAGGGGATATCACAGCACGCAGTCAAGCCCCTTGCTAAATATTAGCTAATTGTAATCATGGAGCCTGGGCAGTAAGCATATCTTCTAAACATGTAGAGCTCACAAATCGCACATTTAGAGTTACCTTTGGAAGTGCAACATTTCGATTTTTAACACATTTAGCTCTAAATGTGTGAAAATTGTGTGAAAATTGCGCTAAATGATGAAAAAATTACACCTCTAAATTTGTTAAGCTGTTTTTACAAATGACATCCCATAGACTTGGACACAATAGTACATGTTAAAATCAATGAATAGCTGTTCACCAGTTCAAATAGTGATGTGAAGTGATATCACTAGTATTTCATATAGCAGATGTGAGTTTGGAACATATAGCAGATGCAAGTTTTTATCAGCAGTTCATGCAGTGAATGCCAGCCAGTGTATCTTTATCTTCGTTTAATTTTCATTCACAAAGTGTTCAATTTTAGGTCAACACCGGTGAGTCTGTAAATATATTATTGTACGCCAATATCTGTGTAAACGTTTGCTGATTAACACTTGCAACTCTTTGTTGTGATGGTTTTAAAAGAAATTCTGAAGGTAGTAAAAAACAATGTAATTAAATTTAACTTAAGGTGCTGTATATACCCTGATCACTTCACTGAAATATTTATTGATGTTACTGTATTATTGGCTTGTAATTTTGGTGGAATTTCTTTTCTACCCTTATAGAAACTCCTGAAGCAGAGTGTGCAGCTCCAAGAACGTTTGAGCCTTCTGCAGGTTAAGGCTGATCTGCTGACGGCTGTTTTTGGAAAGGAGAAAGCAAATAGTCTACTGGAAGAGCTCAGTGCAGACATGAGGAAGAGGGAGCTCCTCCACACTCAGCTTCTACAGAGAAAGAGTCGACTACAGGTGCCTAATTACCATGATCAAAGTTATAGTTCAGTGAAAAATCTAGTTGACACGGTTTTCTCCCTTCCCCCAAATGTAGTTCCTCAGCTAAGGCAGGTTTATTGAGGTTTTTTATTTATTTTTTGCTCTTGCCCTGGGGTTATTAAGCTAATATTTAGTTTTTAAAAATGTATTTAACCAGGCAGGTCATTAAGAGAGCATTCCCTGTGGCAGCCTGGCAACAGCGAAAGCTGCTTGAGGGTGAGGTAAATACAGTTTAGCATCATCTCTAAATTATTCTACACTTGCCTTATCCTATGTTGTTCCTAAGTAATTTATTAAAATAAATTTGTGGTTTGAATGGCACTACCTATAAAAATGGACTAAAGTACGAACACGATTCAGGCTTCAAGAGGGCTGTGACTACTATTTTTATCTATGTGACCTACTTTTTCCATTTTTTCTTTCCATAAAATGTGTCATACAGTGTCAGAAACCACATCAGGACCTCAATAACTCAAAGTGGCTAATGGCAGTTTATACAATGGTTCCACCACTTTTTAGTCACAGATCTATTGCATGATAAGATAGATCTGGATTTTATATTCTTGCAACATTTTCAGTCCTGTGAGTAATTTTGTATAGCTTAATAGTCGCCTACCCCTACATGTCACACAAAATAAATGGTCGGTGACTTGTCATTTAGCATTTTAATAAAGTAGCGGTTTCCTGGTGATTCTTGGCCACATTAAGTGACAAAATGACTAGATTTTTTAACAAAACGCAGAGGTCCAGCTTATGAAACAAGCTATATTATCCATGTAGCTCCAGCATAAAACTTAGGAAGTAAACATGGGGCACCAATCATCTCCTAGCTGAATGACTACATCCATCAAATGATTGCCTTAAGCATCACAACTAGCTCCATTTCTCCCCGACAAACCTGATTTTTATGGAAATGCATGTTTATTGTTTGTCTCTGCCAGTGTGCCTTCTCCTAAATTTATTCAAATTAACAATTTTCAGACATTGAAACTAATCTTGTCCTTCCTTTCCTCAGGGATTGATCTCAAGGACGAAGGACTTTGGCGATGCTTATGACTCTATTCAGAAGAAGCTAAGCTCCATACAGGAGAGATTTGTTGCAACAGAAGGACTCCAACCCGACATTCTGGCCAAGAAGAGCCAGGCCGACCAGCTTAAGGTTAGTACCTTGCCATGGCTGAAGTCAAGAAAGACGGCTAAGGATTTTTCAGAAAATTTGCAGCTTTGATCAATTCTTTAGGTAGCTATTTCAACACAAAAGTAGAAGGTGGAAAAAATGGGGAGCGCATAGGAAGATGTGTGTCAGAAATGACATTGATGAGTATTGCATCACATTGGACGGTAGGGGGTTGCTGTTTGATCCAGGTTTTTCATGCAGAGTTTAACCTTCAAACTTTTGCTTTATTATTCAGTTGTTAATCTCAGAACTTGGTGCCAATTAACTTCTATAAATAGTTCAGGGACCGCTAAGTCTGCATGATATGGATTCCATGTTGAGCTTCCGTTTTTACATATTGCTCTTCCAACATGCCTGCCTAACACACGGTGAACCTTTGATGAACGACGGGCCTGCATTAGTTTGGCCAGAAACACTCGTCTCAAGGATCACAGGACACAGAGAAAAACTTGCATGCTGCAGTTTCCTTTACTAACACTATTTCAGAAGCCAGATTAGAGAGAGACAATATGCTGTAGCCTTACTACTACAATGAAAAATGTAGCGATTAAGATGAGGAATTGCTGAGTAGTATTGATAGGTTTCAGTATAACGGTACTTCCTACGTTATGTTGTGGCTTTTCAATAATATTTAACTAGCAACATTAAAGTGCTTCCTTGATGCGTGCATGTCTTACAAGCCTAACATAGCTTGTATAAACTTACATTTTTTCTGCTTCTGTCAAAATGACACCAGAGGGGGCGTTACACATTATTTGCCAATTTACATTTCAGAATCAGAATCAGAATCGCTTTATTTGGCCAAGTATATGTGTGTGCATATAAAGGGAATTTGTTTCCGGTCGATGGTGTCTCTCAAGCACAACCATAAAAACACAATATAAACATTCTAAATCTTATATACAATAATAACAGAATTGAAGTGTTGATGTGAGTGTCCATAAAGTGCAGTTGTAGTCCTGAGGTGTAAACAGTGACAGTTCAGCTGTTTATGAGGGAGATGGCATAAATAAAAGAACATTCAGCAATAACCATTAAATTAATTATAATTTACTGTCTAATTTGTCTCTGATTTATCTGAACCCAAAATCCTTTTTGCTGAATGTCACCAAGACCAATATATGTGACCCAGAATTTAAGTGAGGAATTGATGTGCACACCTACCTGTGTGTAAATGTGTTTACATTGCTTGTGGTTTTATGTTTTTATCCACAGATCATTAAAAGGGACCTAGAGGACTGTGAGGCTCATATCACTGCTTTAGAAACACTAGTGTCTTCCAGCTTAACTAACAGGACTAAGTTTGAGCGTCTCTATGCAGACTGGAAGCTTCTCTACAAAGCAGTTTGGGTAAGGAGGGTCTACTCAAGGTTCTTGGAAGTCTTGATGAAGTAAAGTTCTAGTCTTCTTAATGAATAAAGATGTGAAATTTTTCATGGAGTGAATTTATATCCTCTAACTAGCCACTTCAAAATGCCAAGCTTCAAGTAATTCTGACTCAGTCCTCAAGATCTGTAGAAGCCGCAAAGATTGCCCCCCTCGTTTCCTTATCTCCTGCTGTGCTTTGATGATGATGATGATGTTGAAGACCTTGATCAGACTGTGAAACAAACTTTTAGTTTTAATGCACTGTTTTGGCCTGAGGAGATCTTTATTTATTGAACAAAGTGATCTCAATCCCCTAGCAGCCTAATTCTCAGATGTTACATTGTTTATTGGCTGATCGTGTGCTCATGTATGTTTTGTATGTTTGTGTTTATCAGCTGAAGGTAAATGAAAGTGAGGAGAGTATATCGGCGCATGAGAGTTTCCATGAGAGTCAGCTGAATGTGGAGAAATGGCTGATGATCATGAGGCAAAAGCTGGAGTCGTTCCGCGGGCCAAATGGGGAGTGGAGCGTGGGGAATCGACAGCATGAAGCGGAGGTAGCACACACATTCAGAACACACTAGTTTTTATTCATTTTCAGGAAAAGTGTGTGTATTGTCATAGCGAATTTTAGTTTCTTTTTTAAGTCAAATCCACGCTCTCATATATATAAAATGTTGCAAAGTCTAGCTAATAAATGTTCACGGAAACACCCGCAAATTTACGGAAACTGCAAATATTGTCTGCCTTTTTTTGGTGACAATACATAATTTTTCATGCATTTTAGAGCTAAATAATTATGGTCACTTTAATTACATTTATATCTAAATTATTATTGTATACTGTTGAGAGAACATTGTGTATTGGCTGCTACTCTGTGACGAATCTCTGGCAGCTGCAGTCCAGCATTCCCGCATCTTAGCAGTTTCTTGAAAATTTCACTGAGCGTTCCCTTGTCCCGTCTTAAAGCCTTGTATGTAAATTAAATTAATTTCTTACTGTATTTACCCTGCTCATTACTCCTTAATTTTTTAAAAGTGTTTTAGGGCTTATTTAGGGTTAACACTATAAAAATATGCATTATTTATATATTTATTTATTTATTTTTACAATTCGAAGGTGCGAAAATATACATATATAAAGAAAGAGAAGAAAGCTACAAATTCAGAATTTTATTCCTGCCTGCCTCTTTTTTAACCTAATAATATCTTATCTGGTTTAACTGTGTTGTACGGAACAACAGTCTTTGGGATGTAAAATGTCTGGGGCTGAGGGAAGTTAAACTGTAGTGTATTGTGTAGGTTGTGTTTTAGGAGAGCTTACAACCCCCTAAGCTGTTTCTCTGTGTGCAAATTGAAAGAATGTTGTCTCCAAAATGCTATAAAGCATTTCGATATGTTTAAACACAGTTCAGAAACAAACATGTCTGCCATCATTCATTGATAACGTTATTAATAGCTTGAAATATTTCACCTCATCATGTTTTTTCTGCATTAAAAACAGTTTTCTTAATACTGTCAGACCCTTGAAATAAACCCAGTTTCATTTTAAGGGACAAATATTATTATATTTGAAAATAATATATCACATGACTTGTAAACTGAGGTTGAATAATTGTAAATGGAGAGATTTTTTATGCTCAATTTATGAGCACCTCTCAGTGTAATGAAAGCTCTGTGCTGATGATAAAGTGTTGACTTGGCTGAAAAAGGATTTTTGTGAAAATTATTTGTTATTTTAATGTTTTATTTTTTGCTTACAAGTCTTATTTGTCTTTGAATCATGCAGAAGGCTCTGGGAGAGTTCCCTGAGAAGGAGTTACAGCTGCACCAGACGGAGGCACAAGGTCAGATTGTGCTCTCCAAGACCTCTGAGGAAGGCAAATTTCACATCCAGCGAGACCTAAAGCGTCTACGCGAATCTTGGATGGCCCTTCACACACTCAGTCTTAACCTCTACAGGTCAGACACTGAAAAGAGCACTGTGCTCAACTGTAGAGTCTTTGGTCATTTTCTACGGGAATATGTACAGCTGTGTGCATTTCAATGTACAAGATGGGTTTTGCTACTAAAGACAATGTGCAATTTTCAATAATTTCTGTTAAAAATATTTGGACTCTTTAGAGTGATTATATAATTCCCAGGTTTGTTCAGCTCAGAAAAATACTTTTTTTCCCAAACAAACATCACAGAATAGTCTGTCCATACAAAAGACTGATCTTGTAAAACAATGAAACTGATCTACAGCACATCTCCATTTTTAAGCACCCGAAATGTGAAATGTAAAGCTCACAAAGTCGCAAACGTAGAATAAAATGTGTGCAGATTCTATGCTGGGTTTGATACCAAAAATGAACTGCTTTTGCTTTCTTTTAAGGCTTCTGAATGGACACAGACCCTCAGAAGAGACAGATGTATATCCTGGTGGATCCTGGTGCACACTTGGAGGAGATGACCATCCAAGCCTTACTTATGAGTACACAGAGGTGGTGGGCAGAGCATCAGGAATCGAAACTTGTGGGAGATTTGTGACAGGTCATGATGAGAAATGCCAAAAAGCTGAAAGGCTGTTCAGTCCTGGAGGTGAAATCCATCCAGCTGCGAGAGGGAAGATTTTTGTACATTGTGACCAAGTCGACTCAGAGATAAAAGAAAGAAATATTGGAAGGCTTGAGCTTGAGGATGGAGAAGAGTCACTTGGAACAGGATTAAAGAGAAGAGGAGCGTCCAGGGGTGGAGAGAGAACAAGAGTGTGGGGTAGAGAACCCCCATCTGGTATAGAAGATTTTAATTTGGTGGGACAGTATGGTGAAATTAAGGACCACTGTCCAAGTGAATACCAACCAGGAGCTGAACACCTACGACAAATCGATGAGTTTGGGCAAAGACGAACATCTCCATACAAACCAGCTGCAGGCAGCCCAGAGAATGTCACAAAGGTCAGAATACCATATTCATTGCTGTAAAATTCTGGGGATATATGTCAGTCCATCATGAACATTTGATTCGGTTCAGTTTTGAACCATTATGAACTATTTTGTTCTAATCTTCCATTATCTATGCGGTTGGTTCACCACCTACAAACTGATGCCTTTTTTATGCTGCTGCATATATTGTAGAAAATGTCTTGCAAAAAAAACAGCGCTGACGTGAATTCATGTATGTTCCAGGTGGACTACAGAATAAGAAAGCCTGATCAGAATTGGGTAGCTGTTCGGAGAGAGTTTGAGGCTTGGCTTCAGAAGCAAAATGACAAACTCTCAGCGATTGCGGACAACCAAAGTGTCTTGAGCACCAAAGAACTGAAGATAAGACGGAATGCGCTCAAGGTCAGGCTTTTATTACATCCCCACTCTCTTCTCTTTTGATTAAACTTTCATATTTACTCCCAAAAAAATCTGGGAATTGATGGAAAACTGAACATCTTTCTAAATTTAATGTTGGTACGAGAAACAGCTCAGCGGGTGAACACATATTTCCACATAAGGTGTGCTATACCATTCTGGCTGAGAGTCTGTCGTGACTAGTGCTCTAAACTTGGCCTCTAAAAATCCTCACAAACAGGCATTACACCAGAAGACCCAAATAGCTTCTGACAGTGGATCAATAAACTCTGTTTGGTCACAGTTTGAGAGCGATTTGGGGAAAGCATGAAGAGCGATTTTTCTTGAAAAAGAAATATTTAGGGAAAAAATAGTTTGTTTGGAAACTCCATGCAGCCATAAATGTTGGTTTTATGAGCAAAGTAATATTCATAAAGGATTGATAACATGTAAACATGAATTTCTTTTTGAAAATCATATGTGAGTATCAACATTCCCCTCTCACTCATTAAAAATAAGATGTGAAAATGAAGACATGAAACAAATCTTTGTGTGTTTTGTACTCCAGGGTTTGCGTGCTGGGGTGCCCAAGGGTCAGGTTCTGTTCCAGCAGTTGATGGGCTCGTGGCAGGCTGAAGCTGGAGGAGATGATGTTGGGATGGAGGACCTGCGGTACAAATGGATGCTCTACAAATCCAAACTGATGGATACAGAAAACATTAAAGTATGCAAGGTACTGGAAAGCATGACGATCAGACACCTCTAAAAACACCTAAATGTTGTTTCTTTTGTTTGATTCTGTCTCACACATTTCTCTTGAATTTGCTTATTTATTTGTTTTGACCTTATAATGTTTCACCATAACATTTGTAGAGAAATTCTCATTTGTAATTTTTGTCCCTAGGGCTTTAAACAGCTTCCTATATGGATAATATTAGGGTAAAAATATTACACGACTATAAAATTGACTGCTTTCGACACACTTTTTACTTTTCTGTAAACTGACCCGTTTCATGCATATGCATTTGTTAAAGTAAAAGATTATGGTATCGCGAAAAGATCAGAGTATGGACATAATCAGTGCCAGTTATGCAGATAATCAAAAATAGTTTGTTGAATGTTGTGATCTGTTATGACCACAAGGAGGCACACACGCAGCACTCACTTATCCAGAGCTTGGCTTTATTCCAGGGTGAAGCTGTCCAGCAGGAGGAGCTCATTCGTAATGCAAAGGTACTTTTTTAAACAGAAAATTTTAAATGGCAAAGCTTTATCTTTGATGCAAGATTGATGCATGATTGCTTGACAGATTTAAAACAAACGGCTGCTCAAGGTATCTGGGTTACTGGAAGAGACAATTCTACAAGCTAATTTTGGTGGATGTTTTTTTTTTTTTTAAAGCAGTGCTAGTAAATCAGTTAAATTTTCTTTATTTAACATTTATGTTGAAAAATATTTATTTTATGTCAAATTAATCTAAGTTTGCAGTGTGACAAGGTCATACAACTCCTCTTTGAATGAAAACTTTGGCAAATTTCAGGTATTGTTATTATTGCCTGTAAAACACCGAAGACAATAAAAAGGGTTAAGTGGGAGGATTGTGGGAAAGATTTGGCTCTTTATCCGTCATTTAACTGAAAACATCTAGTTGATAAATATGGTTTTGTTCCTGCTACACTTCATATTTTGTAGTTCTATTCATTTTTATTGTGCTTTGCTGACTAACAGGGTTTTAGCCACTATAAAGACTCTTTGTGTGTTTAGTGGTTACTCAGCCTGCTAAAAGTGCTAAGAGACAGCCAGTTCATCTTAGTGATCACTTGTTGTCCCATCCAAAATCAGCGTGAACCACAAGCTTTCAAAACTTACAAAACAAATTTAATTTGGTGACTCTGTGGGAAGTCTGGAGATTAAGAAATTCAGAGCTTCTGCTCTGCTCTCCCTCTCTCAGGGGAGCAAGCTAAGCTTTCTGGATAATTTCCCTCAGATTCTTTACATTTTGCCCCTAGGTTACACACACCCTCCCTTCCTTTCTCTCTGTCCCCCCCCCCCCCCTCTCTCTTTCTGTCTCTCTCTTTCTCTTGTGTTGGTGTCTGTGTAAGCAGTTTTCTTCTTTATGAGAAGGTCTGGAGTAGAAGCAGGTGCTCTGCTGACGCAAAAGGAAAGGCTGTGTCAAGATTGTCTTGATTATTTACATGTGCAGCTAAGGTGGATATTAATTGATTTTACAAATGCACTTTCTGCTTCAGCTGTGATGCAAAAATCAATTGCGACCTGCCTTGGCAGTTCATGCTAATAATTGAGAACCACTGAAAAAGTCTCATGTGATCGGCCTGTATTGTTCCTGCTGTGAATTGGTCAGTGCAAGGAGTTAGCTAGTCACAAATAAGCAGTAGCCTTATGTAGCTATTAGGGGTGTCCAAAGCGGCCGCTGTTCGTATCTGTATTTGGGGGGCGCAGGGAAGCGGAATATATAAATGTGAAAGTGATCAACGGGTCATGCGTAAACACACTACTGCATGCAGGGGTGGTGTTTCCCGAATACAAACATTTGTTTTTATTTTTTACAAATAACGCATTCGGACAAAACACATAATTTTTGCTTTTCCACCCATAGTAGCTATTTTAAAAATTAGCTTTCTAAAAATGCAGTCAGGCACAATAATTGTAAAACAGATAAATGGTTGTACATATAAGCAAATTTTTCTATAAAATATCTTTGAATGCTCCAGCCCAAATCATGCAGAAATTGTGAACCATTATCCCTCTCCTACCAAATTTTGCTACTGATACGGCAATTGGATAGCATGTGTTTTGTGCTTGACTTTGCGTGGCAGCAGGAATTGCATCAAGTGTGTGAAATTAACTATGGATTGTGATGTGAGAAATGAAGAGAAGGGAAGATTGCCAAAATCTTAAGTTGATGGCTAACTGTATTCTATGCTTATTACTTTGCCTATTTTTTATTTTAACAGCTTTGCAAGTGTAAAATCTTGGATGAACAGATTTTAGCTATCCCTATTGTGATGTTGAAAGCCCTTTATCTTGACTATTATGTTGCTAGGCAGCTATAATCTACTGTTAAAAATTGTTTGAATTTTTTTATTAGTTATTAATGAATTAAATTATTATTATGGTGTTCAGGAAATTAGATGTGCAATATTCAGTATTCACACTGAATCCATTTTTATGTAGACAGCAGGGACCCTGGTCCCATTTGTAATGAGCTTGTGGCTTTTTTGTGATTGATTTTTAAGCTTAGATATGCATTTTCTGATTAGCTTACCTTGTATAGGTTTATGTAGTGGTTGTTTATTTGGCTGCTGGAAGTGTAAAGGAAAGCTCACCAGGGCTGTAGTGCCCTGTGGGTGTTGGCCTGTCTCTAGTGGTATCATTAGCGAGTACTGGTTACCCAGTGACCTACCATTACACTTTAAGGTAAATAAAGGCTGTTTATTTGGGAACTCCCTGAAACTAAAGGCTGTCTCACCCCACTGCCCACATATATCTGTTTAAAATGAATACAGCAGTGGCTCGTGTTCACATTAGGACTGTCCTGATTGACCATGGCCGAGTAAAGAGTCTTTATATTTTATATTTCAGGCCAAGCAAAAACTTTGGTTAGAAAACGGTAGCATACTTGGCATACTATAAAAGGTGGCATACTGTGAAAGTGAAGACATCATTTTCAGTTTTACAAATAAAACTCATAAGTGATTTAAATGCTAACAGCTCCCCCTTGTGGAGAATATTTATTCTGCAAACACATCTGCATTTTGACTTGGGAGTACGCTGTTTTATCAAGCTGATAAATTGATATACAATATACATTTCTTGACTGATTCTTTTTTTTAATTTGATATAGCATTAAATGATTACTTGATAAATATATGGAATGAGAAAATGAGCACATTTTTGTGGTGTCATGTAAACCAACACATTAACATACAGAATATCGTCCCATTTGGCCTATAGCAGTTTAGTGCCACCCACTGATCCTGAAGGAGTGTTTCAGAACAATATATTTTGTGCAAGGCACAATACAGAGTAGCAAATCAGAACAGAGGTCATTAACATATATTAGTCACATTTATATTAAATTAAACACACAGCCTCTTCAGTTGTAAAAGTAATGGAAAGTGATTTCTGAAAAATGATTACTGATCATTGAATAAAACCCTCAAAAAAATAAAATATAAGAAATGTTTAGGATATGGGTCCTTTAACTCCTAAAATGCCCATGTTTTGAGTGACTCCGCCAGTTTACATTGCTTTCCATTATTTTGCTTAATCAGATACCATTCAGTGAAATAAGCTTGAAAGGGTTAAGTAAAATATTACTTATATATACAGTGGGGAAAAAAAGTATTTAGTCAGCCACCGATTGTGCAAGTTCTCCCACTTAAAATGATGACAGAGGTCAGTAATTTTCATCATAGGTA
>JBBKCR010000001.1:42330364-42348284 GCA_037577295.1 Ladigesia roloffi | reverse complement strand
ATTAAGGGGTTTCACACTCACACCTTAAATCCACTTTTAAGGTAAAATTAAGGGAACAGTTTACAAATTAATGGGCAAATTAAGGTGTTTGGTGCATAAATTAAGGTAGAATTAAAAATATTTAAAGTACATTGTGTTTCATAGTGTTCACAATTGTCTATTTTGTAACAATGTCTTTTCTTCATGACAAGATGGGGTGCATTTGAAGTTCTCACAGTTTTCTCACAGTTTTGTTGCCATGTTCCGTTCACAAATGTTCTGTAACATTAGATTGCCATGTAAATTGAAATGGTTCTTTCTGTTGTCATTTGCAGTGGAGAGAGAAGTGGTTCAGAAGAGGACCTTCACAAGATGGATGAATCTACATTTAGAGAAGGTTTGTGAAGGTTAATTATAACCCAGCACACAAACAGATGAGGATTATCGGCTATTTTCTGTAACCTGCATTTAGCTTCAACATGCAATTGTTCACACACAACTTTCCTGCTCTTCAGCAAACATGTTTTTGGCAATAGTACAGCAAACAGGAAATAGTCATGTGTCTTTCTGTCATGAATAATAAATGAATGTGGTAACAACATCATTCACTATGAAACACAATGTACTTAAAATGTGCTTTTGTGTCCTAAAATGTCCTAAAATGCCCCATATAATATGCCTAATACCTTAATTTTAATTAAGGTAAATTTAATTAAATTTAATTAAGGTCATTAATTTGTAAACTGTTCCCTTAATTTGATCTTAAAAGTGGATTTAAGGTATGAGTGTGAAACCCCTTAATCCTAAACCTTTTCTTCTTATTTAAGGGGCAAATTTTAAAAATAAGGGAAAAATTCAGTAGTTTGACTTCTTAATCAGACTTAATCTGTGCACTTTTCCACTTAATTATCCTTACTTTCCTGGAAATTAAGGTAAAAATTAAGGTTATATTAAGGGGTAAAATTAAGGGGTTTGGTTTCACAGTGATTGCAGCTGAGACAATATGTTTATGTTGCTTCTAGTGTAAGGATTTACGAGTATTTGGATATCATTTCAAGAGACAAAAGACAAAGTATGGGGCAGATCAGTGATACAATTTTTTATTCTCAAGCTGTCACGGTCAATTCATTATCATCAATTACTTGATTGATATCATCCACTTTTTAAAATGTTTGCTCCGGATACATCAGCTTAGTTATTATTTTGCAATTTGAATGATAACATTATTAGGGCATGACAAAGTCTGCAGTGTGATGATTCTCTGCAAGGGAGGGCTAGTAGTAATACAATTTGTGTGTTTTATTGTGTACTTTAAACATTAGATTTGTAGTGCTTCTTGCAGTATCTGTACTCATTTCCCCTTCAGTCTTGGATTCATAACTGGATGGTGGTTTCAAGCCCCTGGTTTTGCTTTCTAGTTAAACAGATGGCAATCACTTTTAATGAAAAATTAGTTTGTATTGGTCATTTTGGCTGGTTTTATCATAAAAGTCACCAAAGTTTCAGAAGAGTGAAATAGAGGGCCTAAAACAGAAATAACTCAAAACAGTTGCTCATTAATCGTCAAAATAATAAACTACATTACTCATTATCAACTGACTATCAGTCTGGCTGATTAATTAGGCAGATATTGGGCCATTTTTACATAATCGGCATCGGCCGATGCATATTTAGACCAGTTATTTGTGGCCAGTGCCCTTTTTCTCAGTCATCATCTACTACACATTGTTACCAGTATAATCGTTAGTAACACAGTCCTAATTAGATATCTTACAGTTTATTAAAAGCGTACTTCTGAATCAATATTAAGACATGTTTGGGCTGTAGATGACAAAAATGGATCATTTAAAAAATCTGGTAATCTCAGTATTACAAAGGCTGAAATGACAATAATGATAACTAAATGAAATGTAGTGTAGCCCTGCTGTGTCCTAATATAAAATGGCTTCTAGTCATCTTATGGCGTATGGCTAGCTATTTCTCTTTCTCATTCGTTTACTTGTAATTTTTTGGTGTTGGCACTTTTTCTGTTTTTCTTCTCACCCAGTGTCTTTAACCCACTTTCTTATCCTCTCACAGACAGGCAGAAAGAAAACCTCACACATTTGCGTTACGCCTTGCTCACTATGCACACTCTGTCCACTCGCTAAAGCCCAGTCTTTTGTTTTCTCTGGCTGTCGTCTGTTGGGCCTCTAGTGTTGCAGACAGCCTAGAGATGATAACGCTGCCATTCACACAGCTTTCTACTGACTCAAAACAACCAGTGATAAAGCCTTTGTTTTGTTGCACAATACATCTCTATTCTGCAACACAAGGTTTGGCTTTTTATCAAAACGACGACCCACTAATTAACAATTAAACATTTGTCTTCATTGTTTTAATGGAAAGTTTGACCCCCAGTCCTCCAATACTTATCTTTTCCCATAATTTTAATCATCATCTCTGCTGTAATGCTCCTCCTTGTTTCTTGATCCATGCTTAGTCAAGAGGTTGATACTATTCTGGATCCTTTGTACACCTACACCATAATACACCCCATTATGTTTTAAAACGTGTAAGCTGTACTCTTACATCTTGTGAGCAATCCATGACCAATGGACCAATGCAAATGTTTCACTGAATATTAATGTAATCAGAAGTCTTTAAGGAATGTTTTTCTCTACAGTTGTATACAAGCTTTTATAACAACAATAATGACATTTGTATAGTAAAATCAATTCTGGTTTGTTTTAAGCTATTTTTTATTAATATATTAAGTATGAAAAGAGGTTTTGATACTTATCCAGAGACAATTCTGAATAAATATTTCTGTTGTGTCTTGTGTTCTGTAGTGTAATCCTCCATTGGAGGTGCATGATCTCTTCCGTGATATCCAGGATGGGAGGATTTTAATGGCCCTTCTGGAGGAGCTGTCAGGATGCAAACTGGTGAGAAAATGCATAATCTACTCCAGTGTAATTTTTGAAGACCTATTTTTTCTGCATTATTTTATGATATTATATTATCCATCCATCCCTCACTGGCCATTTCATTAAAAAAACGCTCAGCCTTGGTGGTGTACAGTTAGGGTGGTGGGCCACTCTTAACCTGTGATGTGCAGACATTGTTCCTTTAGGACTATTGTGCAGCACAAAGACAAAAACAGAACATTACAAAGCTACTCAAGTGTGGGCATGGCTAAAGAGAGAGTGCAAGAAATCCCTAAGAGCATCAGTATAGTAATTGACAGGACAGGACAATGTAGAGTGTAATCAATAGTAACATTTCTCGGGTGGGTGAATACAGTATTATGACAGCTGGCGTGTCTAAGTGTTCACAAAATGCGAAGGAATGCAAAGACTGAGGTAGACAGCAATCCATAATTGTGCAAAAATAGCAAGTAGCTGCCACAGGATAAAAAAATTCAGTATTTAAGTAATCACAGGGAATTTAAACTGGCTGTTGAGGAGTAATTTTTGTATTGATTGCAGACTAATTTAGTTTGAGTATGCAGTGTGATTGGGAGAATGGACGCAATTCAGTTCAGTGTGTGTGTGGGTGTGTGAAAGTGTGGGAGATTGTGTGTGATGTGCAGTTGTTATTCGGTTCTGATTCAGGAGTCTGATGGTCTGGGGAAGGACCAGGTTCACTAGTACTGAAGGCCTGGATGCTGCAAAACGTTCTGCCAGACAGGAGGGAGGGAAGGAGGGAACAGAGGTTGTGTGAGAGGTGTATGAGGTCATCCACAATGTTGATGGCTTTGCGGATGGAGTGTGTGGTGCAAATGTTTTTAGCATTCCTTACTGTCTGCTTTAGGGTCTTGGGATTCGAGAGATTGCTCTCTATAGTCAACATGTCCCAGTCTGAGCACACTATCTCCAAAAGGAGAGACAACTCCTTTGTAGTCTATTTTTTGTCTGCTTAAGTGTGGGTATGCCATATTTGCTGAGAGATTTGTAGGCTGGGGTCAGTATGGCAGAGATGGGATCTGAGTATCCAAGGGGGTGGGGTTTGCTGTGGCACGCACCAGCGATGTTCGTGTAAACACAGTCTAGCATGCTCCTCCCATCCCTTGTTAAAATGCGCAGCAACAGATGGGCTACAGACTGTAACTGTACACCTGTAAACTGGCACCTATAGAGTGGAGCTCATGAAGTGGCCAGTGTGTGGTGTTTCTATTAAAGTGTACAATGAGTGTAAACACATTAAGAATCCACTGCAGACCTTTCAGTACTTTCCAGTTTCATGGAAAATGTTACATGGTCTTCTTTATTTTCATTTTGACCTTTCAGCTGCATGCGTTCAAGCCGTCTGCACATCGTATTTTCAGGCTGAATAATATAGCGAAGGTTTTGACATTTCTGGAGGAAAGAAATGTAAGTAGTATTTGGAGTCATGCAGGTTTGGGACAAATAGAACATTTCAAAAGCTTTAGCTCAGACCGACTGTTGGCATGTGTAGGCCTGATGAACCTGTTTTACTGTTTTAGGTAAAGCTGGTCAGCATTGATGCTGCAGACATTGCTGATGGCAATTCATCTATAGTGCTGGGCCTTATCTGGAATATCATTCTCTTCTTCCAGGTAAAGACATCAAGCTTTAATCTTTACTCTTATCAGGTTTTCTGGCTCTACATCTGTCTGTTTGCCTCTCACAGATATGCCTATATTTATATATCTCTTTATATCTGTTTCTTATTATGTTTTCAGCCGTTACTGCTGTAGACTGCAGAATACATAAAATGACGCTGTAACTGTTTTCTTTAACATCGCACTATGATTAAAGCAGAATGAAGATAGCGATAAGAGAATGAGTTATATTTGGGGTCATATCAGATCAGTACTGTAACATGATATAATACATCTTCAGGGCTCGTGTTTTTCCTCTAAATTTGCTAATTTTAATTTAGTCTAAGGTAACCTAAATGTGTTTATTACTTGTTAGATCTACAGATAGTACTGTAAGACGCTGAAAAGCATATAGGGATGTACAGTGACCGTAACGAACAGAAAGGACCCAAGTGCAAAAAATAAATAATTTTTAATAGGAAAAAATGAACATAATCCAGAAAGCCAAAATCCAAAAATCAGAAACGTTCAAAATACCAGATCAGTCCACGAAAAAAACAAACCAAGTCCAGAAGACAAAAGAGTAATCCAAAAGGCCAGAAACAGTCCACGGTCAAACGGGAAGGCAGCAAAACAGGGAAACAGGAGAGAACGCTCGGTAATCAAGACAGGCAAGAATACTTTGCACCAGTGTCTGTAAACTGGGGCATATATATAGTAATAAAATTCCGGTGAGTCAGATCTCTGCCTGATTGGTCTGGGGTTAATATTTGTCTCCGGTGTTCCAGTTCTTACAGTGACATAAAGCAAAATTATTTGCCTTTACATCAAACAACAAATGAACATTCATTTAATGTGGTAAACTTTTAGAGCAAAACCTTGACCTTTAGAGCAAAACCGTGTTATGTTTACAAGTGTTGTACAATACAGACCAGAAACCTAAATAAAAAGTCCCAGAGACATTTCCATATATTAGCTATGATCAGTTGAATATATCACTGCAAAATCCCTGCCACCTTTAAGTAAATGACATAACCACTTTTTGATAAGTAATGTGTGTAACTGATATAACCAGAACATAAATATGAATTGTTGCAAATAAAGAGATCAGTTAGGGAAATTGTGTGGTAAGTCTTTATCTATGTATTATTTCAGATTAAAGAGCTGACGGGGAACATAAAGAACCAGTTCCCCTCCTCTTGCAGCCTGTCATCTATCCCTACCAGTTCAGATTCAGACACGTCACACTCCAGTACTCCTTCAGATGAGCGGAGGACATCCATAGCTGCTCGGGATCATGGAAAAGCCATAAAGACACTCTTGCACTGGGTCCAGAGACGCACCAGAAAGTAAGAGTATTATAAGAGCTTTCTGAGGTTTTATAGGTAGGAATTGTTGTTATGAATGTACTGATAAGCAAATACTCAATCAATAACACATTGACATGACGGATAAAGTGCAACAAAAAATACTTTGATTGCATTTTCAAACAAGGTAGCAAGGTATGTACAAGGTATGCTCCTTATGTAATGTAAAATGAATGTAGGGCAGGTTTAAACTCTGAGAACCACTGGCAGTTAGCCTCTTTAAAGTAGTTGTCAGGGACACTGCTTAAGTCGAATAGATAGTAGTCACATTATAGATTGTAATTATTTCCCTGTTTATCAGGTGAATATTATACAGGCCATAAATTCATTGTTCTCCCCAAATAGTTCTAGTAAGCTGTTGTGTCTATTATCCTTACATTGTCTACTGTATGAACAGTGCACAAATGTATTTGGCTCAGACACTGTATGTAGTCCAGGGATCGTTGCTTATTTTGATGTTTTTATAGATATGGAGTGGCAGTACAGGATTTTGGGAAGAGCTGGGCAAGTGGTTTGGCTTTTCTTGCTGTCATCAAGTCCATTGATCCCAGTCTGGTGGATATGCGGAAATCCCTGCTCAGATCTTCCAAAGAGAACATTGAGGACGCTTTTAGAACAGCACATTACAGCCTGGGCATCCCTCGGCTTCTGGAACCTGAAGGTACCGTCAACTCCATGTATGATAGTTACAAGGTACCCCTTAGAGGTCTAAAGTTACTATTGGCATTTTGTTTAGATGTGATTACATAATTACATAACAGATAACACAAGAACATACATTTCAAGAGGTTTGTACATCAAAAAGCATGTTTTCATAAAACAAGACTGCATGCTCAGCTATAACATTTCTGTCCAGTTCATATCCCAACAACATTTGTAATATTCCACTCATGAACAGATATGAAACATTGACTGAGAACTTTTAATCAGTACTTTGAATATAGCTGTGAGAAATCAACCAAAATACAAGAAAAAACGTATAATTAGTCATATCTCCTCAGATGTTACTCTGGATCACCCTGATGAACAGTCCATAATGACGTATGTGTCCCAGTTTCTGGAACACTTTCCAGGAATTGAGGAGGTGAGATCCTTTGAATTGTGAATTATTAATATCACCTAAAATAGATTCCCAAGTTCGAACTTAGACAGAATTTTAATGACATTTTGTTGTCATTTCTGGAAGGATGACCCTTCACATTTCCTTGGGCGGAGTAAAGTTAGCGCCCGGATGAACGATCCTCCAGTCAGGAATGGAGTCCAGAGGAAGAGAGAAACGTCTTATCTGGTGAAGAGGGACTGGGTTCAGCCTCCACCCAAAATTTTCGTCTCCTCAGTGACAGAAGATCATGCACAAATGCGCTTTTCTTCTAAGCCACGGACATTGAAGGACAGGCCTTGGGCCAGTGAAGATTACTCAGTGGGTTCGAGCCCCAGTGCAGCGGACATCCGGCCTCTATGTCGCCCCACAGCCTTGAACAAAGATACTTCCTCTGCCTCCAGTTCCCCTCAGCCATCTCTGATTGACTCTGCCATGGATTCACCAGATTTATGGGGTGAGTTCATATGAACCCAGTGTATCTATTGTAACAGAATCTTGATAGTAACAAAAGTAATACTGTTCCCATTACTAAAATGTGTGGCAACTGTGTAAATAGCAGTAACATTGTAAATGTTTTAATTGAATGCTATTGCAAGGCTTTTTAATTGGAATGAAGCTGTTTGATGTCAAATGTAATTTGTGTTGGAGTGGGTAAAGTTTTGTGGCTTACACATTTTTTTTTATTATGGCATCAACACAGTTAAGTGTAATGATATGAATAGTGTGCTGTTAAGTGTAATCTATGAATATAATACGAGTATAATATGAGTGCTGAAACTCTCATGTCATCAGATATAACAACATATATATGATCAGTGATGGGAATAATGGCGCTATAAATGAACCGCGTTACTAACGGTGATACTTTTTTCAGTAACAAGTAATCAAACCAATTACTGTTTCCCTCGTTACAGTGCCGTTACTGTTACTGACAATAAAATGCGTGTTACTATAACTGACAACACTGAAGCGGTTTTTTATACGAGCAGTGTCTCTCTCAGCCATAAGACCTCTCTCTATCTCTGGGGTGTGTGTGTGTGTGTGTGTGTGTGTGCGTGTGTGTGTGTGTTCGGGGCCGGGGCGGGACACATAACCAGTGATGATGATTGGTGTGTCTGTACACTGTAACTGGGAATGCGATGATTGGCTTAGATTTAGTAAATTTCCATGGTTTACCAATCAGGCAGAGTAGCCTGTTCTACACGGGGACCAGGCTCCCTTATGCCCCCCTGCTCTGAACAGCAAAATATTTAAATATAATTTTTATCTTGACATGCACTGGCTCAAAGAAAGAAACTAACGCTTCGTGTGTTCTACACGGACAAGTTAAAGCGCTACACACACGTGCTGACACACGCACTTAACCCACCACTACGCCGCCCTGTTCGCATATGTGCCCCCCTAAAAACACACTGACCCCCCCTCGGCCCCCCTGGTAATTTTACTCTAGAACTGCCACTGTCCAGGATTCACAACGATGGCAAGTCCAAGTTGAAAGGCAGCTTTTGGAAACTGGAAGTTTTAGCACTACTTTTCCCTCACTGAGGTTAAAGGCAAAAATGTTTATGTGACGTGCAACTTATGCCCTGGAAAAAAGCGCCTCTCAGCGTCGGTGATTAGTATATAATGTTTTATATTTATTTTATATTAAATTTGATTTATTTGTTATGTAACGCAAATTGGTAATTAGTTACTTTTATAGTGATGTAATTCCGTTACTAACTCAGTTACTATTTATGAGAAGTAACTTGTAAATATAACTAATTACTTTTTTAAAGGTACTTGCCCAACACTGTATATGATATAGCTAGATACTATGTAGTTAAGCAATTGCATAATTACTTTGATATTGTGGTGTACAGATGTAACCCTAACCTGTATACCTTTCACCTGTAGGTGAGATGCCCAGTGAGACGGCCCCTCATCTCCAGCAATCTTGTAGCGATGGCTCTCTGAGTGATTTGAGGTATTCGACTTCCCCTGGAGAACTCACCTCAGACCATGAGTCACCGTTGTTGTCAGAGAGTGTTTCTCCAGGCCAGGTGAATCCAGACTTGTTCATAGATGAGGGAAACTTTTCTCTTAGCTCAATGGAAAGTTTACAGGCCAAATCCTCAATGCTGTCTGAGGAGGAATGTGATGCTTATAGGTACATTTTAGAGCTAAAAGATGGGCCTGACAGCAGTATGTCCAATGAAGATGTTGTGGATAATCAAGAAATCAGCCCTGTACAGAAACCAGAAATGGTCAAACCTACCTTTCATGACTATTCATATGGGGAAAGTGACTCTGGATACTATCCTGGACACAAAGATGTCTCAGCGACAGAACCAGATGACATTAGTAAGAGTTCACTGGTTACTGACACTGATGAACAGGCTGCTGATTTTGAAAACACTGTAGAGAGCCAGTCTGAACACTGTAAAGAATGTTTGGTGTCTTCCATCACTGAGGATTTTCAGAAAGCCTCTACTGAACCAAATTCAGTAGCCCTTTTTGAGGATGAAGTTGAGTGTCCAGTTTTGAAGTATGAGAGGATTTCCATCTCAGGGAGTGAAGAGGATGCGGATGCAGAGCTGTCTGAAGAAAAATCTGAAAAGGATGAAATGGAGGAGAATGACTTGCTAGATGTATTCAACAGTGATATGACAACAAATGAGGACAGTGGAACGGATGCATATCTCAGGAAGACTGAGGAAGTTGACCAGTTGTTGAATTTAGACCATGATCATGAAGAGCCTGCTATAGTACCAGAAGTGGATGATACAGAAGATAAGGCAGATCAGGTTTGTTCTGAACTAGAGCTTCCTCAGTTCTCCCCACACAACAGCCTGTCTGGAGCAGCAGACTCTGAGGCAGAGATCCAAAGGAAAGAAGATAAAGTTTTTGGCATTGGAGAGTCAGACATGTGTGAAGAGGCAGTAATGAAGGATTTGAGTGAAGAGAACCAACAGTCTGCCAACAGTCTTGCTGAAAATAACTTTACTGAAGCTACAATGGATGAAGAAGAGAAAATTTGCAAGTTGGGGTGCAAAATTTCTGAACGGTTGAGTGACAATTGGCAAGTGGGTGATGGAAAACAAAGTCAGGACAGCAAGAGCTCACCTCAAGAAGCAGCTGTCACTGAGGGTAATGTGGAGGATGAGCTGAAGGGAAGAATACATCATCTTGAAAATGATACAAATGGGACCAAAAGTGTGTGTGAAGATGCAACTACTAGTGACAAGAGGCCATTGGAGGATCAGCAGATTGAGAAAGAAACTATGAAGAAAGTGGAAGTCTACTGCAGTCAGCTTGATAAGCTCGAGGATCAACAGCCTGAGGCTGAAAGTGTAAAGAAAAATGATACCTTTTGTACCAATGATGATAATGAGTCCAAGTTAGGGAATCAACAGAAAGTTCTAGAAAGTGTGAGGGAAAAGGAGTTCCACTGTCACCATAATTTTGTCGATTTTAAGGACACAGAGCTTAATGGCAGTAAGAATGATATGCAAAAATCTGAAAGAACTCAGAATGATGTTCTTATTTCCAACATTGAAGAACCTTTGAAGGAGCCGAATTCCCCTGCTTTCTGTGAAGATACTGAGCGCTCCTTCACTCCACCAACACCCTGCAGCCCTGTTTCGCCACCAGGCTGGGATCAGGCTACTGTAAACCAACCCTCTGGTGAACAAATCCAAGGGCAAACCACCTGGGAGGAGACAGCGAGGATTATAGGCGCTCCAGAGCGAGCGGAGCGGTACCCTGTGGAGCTCCGCCTGTCACTCAGTGTGACACCTCTCCAGCCTGCTCCATCACAGCCTTCCCCCTCGGCCTCCGACAGTGAGCGAGCCACTCAGGAGAAGGTAACTGTCTTACGTGAGCTACTTTGCCATCCTCTAACCCTTTATCAATAATTCATCTCTGACCTGATCTATGGTAAAGATGCGTCTATAGATAAGCTGCAGGCTCTAGCAAGATAAAGCTTCAAGGGAGGATCTCCTGAGGTGCTAAAAAGTTTAATGTAAATGATCACCAACTCTCTGGTACAAATCTGAAGACTGATAGGACCAGCATACTGATTTTGATCCAGTATGAATTTGCTGTGTGTGTGTAGTTTTTATAGTCTGATGGTAATAACTGGAGATTTCATTTAACCCAGTATTAATTTGCTTGAGTGATTTTTAGACTAGTATGAATCTGCAGTGTGTAGTTTTTACAGTATGAGAGTTTTAATTGTGGGATTTTAATCCATTATGAAACTACAATGTGTAGTTTGTATAATGTGACAGTTATAATAGCAGGCATATTTTAATCCATTATGAATCTGGTGTGTGTGTATGTGTAGTTTCTACAGTCAGAAACAGATATTTGTGGAGTGAGTAAAATTTTATAGTTGTTTGCAAGCAGAGGCTGATCAGTAACAGTTAGAATAAACAGTTTTATTCATTACATTTGAAGAATCTGTACATGTAATTTTATTCCAGGTTCAGTGGTGATAGATAGTGAGGACAGAACCTGATATGTTCATAAGGAAGGCATTATTACTTTGATTGTATTACTTGTATTACTATGGTAGGATATTATTTTTACTATTGTAGTGGTAAATATCATACATCGGACTCCTGTAAGGACATGAACTCTCTGTGTGGATATTTTGTTGCCTGTAACGTGTACTTAAAAAAAAAATCCTTTGTAGCGTCTCCTAGGACCTGCAGATATGTTTGAAGTTTTCTGAGCCTGAGGGAAATTATAACAAATTAATGAATTCGTTGCATGGTATGAGGTTCTCTGACACACATTCCCTGATTAAAGATTGATGGTTGAGGGGAGCAAATGGAGATATTTCTAGAAGCTCTGTTCCCTCAGATGTGAAACACCCAGTAAGTGGATCAGTTCTTTGAATTCTGGAAGATATTAGCCATGATCTGCTACAGTCTTCATAATCATGTGATGTAATTTGTTATTAGAAGATGAAAACATATATATTTTTGGTAAGGGGAATTATGTTAGTTACATTATTTTGCTGAACTATTCCTTTAGGTACATTAAGTATATATTACACCTTAGTTTGCAAGCATGTTATTTATGTGTCCTTAGGGTACCAATTTAAAAAAATATTAATGCACCTGTTGTAATTATATGTCTGTTGCATTACTACAATGCCGTGCTACAGAATATTATGTAATAGTATAAAGCAATGTTAGTGTTATGCTCAGTTTTACATATATAGTAAACCATTGTACTTGGCTAAATATACTTTAGCCAAGTTTAGTCTGATCCACAGAAGAGCTACAGTACAATTTAATAAAAGATGGTGCTGCCTATGATAGAAAGGTCTCAGAACTGGAACATGGTGGCCTGGTCTGGTGGATAACATTTTCCTTTGCATCCTATGTGTGTGTGTCAATAACCTGTGGACTAGAGGGCACTGCTTGAGGAAGTGTGATGCTCTTGGAAATGTTCTGCTGGGAAACCTTGGATCATGGCATTCATGTGGATGTAACTTAGACATATACGACCTACCTAAGCATTGCTTTAGACCAGGTACACCCTTTCATGGCAGCAGTTAAAGGTTGGCCTCCACAATCCAACTAAGCTTTAGTAGGATGTTCTTTAAAATTTTGCATCGTTGAATAGAAGCCCCAGCTTACAAAATTGAAAAGATCTGCCGCTAATGTCTTGGTGTCAGATATCACAGCACACCTTTTAATGTCTTGGCTGATGAATGTGTGTGTATGTATATATAGTGTCCATCTTGTGTTTGTAGGCTGGAGAGGGGAGTGTGGAGTCTCCAGAGCAGAGTCCATTTGAGCTGTGGTCCAGGCACCCAGGGGAATGGGGCGCAGTGGATTCAGACCTGCACACGGATCACTGTGATCTCATTAGCAGTGATGAGGAGCTTTCAGCCAGTACCACTGCTATGGCCACTGCTCCTACTGCCAGAGAAAACACAGAGACGCTGAGGTACTGCTCTATTATTAGAGTCCATTATAGCACACAGCTGAAAAGAGAGCGAGCGTGTGAGTGAGTGTGTTTTGGGCTTTCTGAGGGATGTGACCTCACATGTGTGCCCTGCAGAGCTCACAGCAAATTATCTTAAATATACTTAATGATATTTATTTCCAAAGTCAACACTGCTGCTAAACGCCTCTGTTGGTGGGGCGCTCATTTCCTTTTCAGATGAATGTTTCTGTTCTGGTGATTTTCTCCAGGCTGGATTATGCTGTACATGTTGTTATTAAAACATCACTTTTTTAATGACTAGAAAAGAATTTGAAAAAGAAAAAGTGATTTGGGTTTTCCTACAGGGAAGAAGCTGCCACTGACGGCGCCGAAGATGAAAGCCAGCCGTCGACAGCTTTGTGCTTACAGGAAGCCTTTGACCCAAAAGAATCAAAGGTTTGTGCCATAGCTGATTATTAAAGTGTTCTATAAAGAAGCTGGAACAGTAATGTCGAGTGTTGCCGCATCTAATTACTTAATTAGGAGATCAGTTTTCAGGTTTTCTTTTAAAAGCGCAAAAGCTGGCATTAGTGAATATTTTTGCATTTTTTGTTTCTAGCAGATGGAAAATGTGGAAACAACAGATGCCATCGTGACCGAGAATGCAGATGAAAGGTATTCTCAATTTTCAGATATTCAGAATTATTTGCAAATCCAAAGCCATAAATCCACTCACCATAGTCAAAATCAATGCAAATACACTTCTGAGGTGAATTCAGTTCAGCCTTTAGGCATTTCTTCAACCTGCCTGTGTGAACATGATCTATTGCATCATGCTCAGTCCATCATACCATCCTGATTACGTGTGCATTTTGCACACTGACTGCTCATTGTTTTTAACCAGGCAGTCTGAAAGTAATGGATGTGGATCAGATAACATTTCACTCCCTGCTGATACATTTTAAAGTTATCTGGTATATTTTATATGTTTTATGTATCAAGTGTTGGTTTGTCTCACTGTTTGACATGCTGTTATCTATAAATATGGACAAGTTATGTTGACCTCTGTTGTATTTGGTACAGAGAACAGTGTGTCATGCAGTATTAGAAACAAAGCCAAGTGTATTTGAGATTTCTAATAGCTTGACACTGTTTGAGGCGAGTGTGTGATGATTCAGGCCAGCAGATTCCACAGTGCTAATTGGTGGACTGTTGGCACTGGTGCAAAACAAAAAAAAAATGATAACAAACATGTCTGGGCTGAGATGGAGAGAAGGGGGATTGGATTTTTCCCCCAAAACACTTTCTGTAGTACTGAATTTAAATGAGAGACTTTAACGTTTGAAGACCTGCACATGTACATTTTGGGTTTCACAAGTTTAAATGTAGCTTAGTTGTGTGTGTGTGTGTTATAACTGTACATTATTGCATACCAGGAAGGAAAGCGGTCCTGCAGAAAAGCCTGAGAGCGCGAGGGATGTGGCCTTGTCTGAAATCTACCTGCTGCTGCTCTTGTGGCTCCTCGTCTACTGCCTTTTTATCCTGCCTCAGATTGACATCTGGGCGATTCCCAGCCTTCTGCTCAACCTGGACGAGTGAATTCTGAGTCCATTTAACGTGATTCGCCCAGCTTCCAGGACAGCCTCCTTCTTCTGGTCTTTACAGAAAACATGAAAATAACAGGGGAACTGGTTTCACAGACTATTATTTCTATATTTTAAATACTCCTGGGCACATGTGGACTAATAGAAGTGTGTGTTGTTTTTGAGTTTTTTGACAAGTTGTCTGTCAACAGAGTACCAGGTTTACAGCGACTCACATTTTCTGTTATGTACACGCTGCATCCTCTGCACATGAATGCTTTAACAGTTTGTTATTTTAATTATAATAATATCAATAATAGGAATAACGGTACATGCTTTTATGGTCCATAGTATAGTAATGCTTATACTGTTTGACAAAAATTACTGTGCACTTCTTTTAAGGTTTTAAAGTTTACATCATGGTCATAAAGGTGTACAACTCTTGCCATTTTATATTTAATGTTCTTATATAAAAAAGGGAACAAAATCACCGTGTACTTTGTGTGCATAACTGCATATGCATTATACAGCCTAATGGAATAGAAACCATCATTATAATCACTTTTGAAAAATTTTAAAGTAGACACTTTAAAGTAGACAATTTAAAGTACAGTTAGTTAAAGGCACTTTCACAGGACGAAAGGTACATGTCTTAAAAATCATACATTTTTTGAATGAGCTACAATTGTGTCAATTGCACTTTTACCAACACAGAACATGACCCTGCCAAAGATATAGGTAAACAAAAGGTACATGGGACAGAGAGAATAAATAATGCCTATTCTTTTAATATGAAATGAAGTATTTCTAATATGAAAGAGCTGTAATTCTATATTTACGTGTATATTTTACAGAATGTAAGGGCACACAAATGATATATTAGTCAGTTGAGAGGAACAGGCCTAGGCATATTTACTGAATATGCTTGCATTTAATGATTTTTAGTGCTGTTTGTGTGCGTGTCTGGCATTATGAAGTGTATATGAATGTCATTTTAAAGGAACCTGTAAAAAGTGCTTTGTAATGATTGCTTTTGTCATTTTCTTTTTTTTTAAAGTATAGATAGTTTTAAGCATTGTTTGAAAGGTACCATGTGCATTTCCTCAGTACTGAATACACGGATAAGCACATTTTTCATAAAAAAAGGCCAACTTGACAGTGAAATGTAAAAGTGCAAGCATTGTGATGTTTGTAAAAGCAACTGTTAAGTACTTTTTAAGTTTCATAACCTATCATGTCGTTCAGTAAATCTACAGATAAAGCCAATAAATCTGCGCATGAGAATGTTTTGCGAAAGTGTTCGGTCTTCATTTTGTAAAGCTATCTGATAAATCTCTACCCTACTTTTTGTATTGGAGATTCTTGTAAATGCACCAGCTAAGTGCAATAAATAAGCCTAAAATTAAGCGTGTGTCACACTCATTTCTTTTTTGCTCAGTATTTTTTCAAGCACTTTGCACTATATGACAAAGTTTGTAAATACCTGCCCTTCCTGTGTAGTTTTCCCCCCAAAATCTAAAGTATTAATAGAGTGTTTGCTGCACCAACAGCTTCTACTCATTTGATTGCATGCAGACACAACAGTTTTAGTAAGGGAAGGTGCTCATTCCAAAAGCTCTAGGTCTGGGAAGTCAAACTCCGGACCTGGAGGGTTGGTGTTCATGACAGTTTGATGGTTCTTCTCAAACACATTCACTAATCCTGACAATTCACTGGCAAAGTGATCCACCTGGCAAGGTGAGCCAATAGCTGGGGTACTTTATTCCTCTTTCAGCCAACACTTTACATTATTTCTGTCATGGTTCTGGAGGATCACTGCCCTGCATATATTATTTTTTCATTGCTCCCAGTGCACCAGCTCCACAACACCTTAAGTGAGTGAAATGAGAAGATCCTGTGTTCGGTCCCCAGTAGCACCAGAGACTCTTGGGGTAGCTGTTGGCCTAGCAAGTAGGGATCTATCCCTGCAACCAGAAGGACATGACATAGAATCCTAGGACTGCCAATGGCTCCACTGAGGTACCCTTCAGCAAGGCATTATCCCCACACACTGCTCCCCAGGTACTGTGCTTGTGCTGTTGACTGCCTCCTGCTTCACCTGTAAATGGGTTAAATGCAGACAAAGTATGTCACATTATTCCCACTGTGCTGTGAAGTTTCCATGAATTCCAGACTGTTTACAATAAAAGCAATGCAATGTGGATGGTGTTTTTCCCATTCTGCTGGCAATGCCTTTCTTAGGAAGGTGTGTGTCAGCAATTGATAAGAATTGCACCCTGAAGTAGCTAAATTGAATTTGTATTGTAACCTGGAAACATTTGCACAGTTACTAGACACTCAATGGAGAATTGAGACACACCTGTTTTTCAGGGTGGGTAGTGAAGGGCAAAATTAATGTTTCAGCACAGCGTTTCCAACTTTGCAGACATAGTTTAAGGAAGAACATGTTCTATCCAGCATGACTGTGCCACAGCGAACGAAGTTCCATAAAAACATGACGGCATGAGTTGACTGGCCCACACAGAGCACCTGCCTCAATCCCGTCCAGCACCTTTGGCATGAATTGGACTGGATCCAATCCTTCTTGTTCAACATCTGTGTCTGACCTCATATATTTTCTACAGAATGAATGGGCACAAATTCCTACAGAAACGCCAAAATCTTGTGGAAAGCCGTCCAAGAAGAATGGAAGCTGTTAAAGCTGGAAAAGGAGGTGGGGGGGGGGGGGCAACTCCATATTAATATCTATGTATTTGAATGCAGAGTCATTAAAGTCACTGTTAGCAGAGATGTACCGCTCTGACTGTTAGTGTAATGGTCAGGCATCCCAATAATTTTGACCAAATAGTGTGGTTTGTAAACAGTGCAGCAGCTGAATGTACCGTGCGCACACATAGCGCCACCGGTGGTCAGAACTGACCCGAAGGACTCTAGTGCCCTCTTGTGGTTTGATGGGTTAACACCTCTTAAATTGTTTTTGTAATAATAGTTAAAGTAAGCTCCATAGTATCAAACGATATTATCACAGTAAAACAATGACTGGTTCAGTTCTGGAAGTTCACAAATGTTTAGATATGGCCCGGTGTACTACAGACTTCTCCAAATATTACAAACCATACGACCATATTTGGTAATAAATATATAATAATCACGATCATGATAATGATGATTCTGATGAAGACGATAATGATGATGGCGATGATGATAACTACAACAATAATAGTAAAAAATATTTAGATTACTTGTACAGTTTATATGATGGTAATTACTATTGCCATTATTATTAATTTCAGTTTTATTATTATAACAACAACAACAACAATACCACCAATATAATAATAATAATAATAATAATAATAATAATAATAATTATTATTATTATTATTATTATTATTATTATAAGAAGAAGAAGAGGAGG
>JBBKCR010000001.1:42288959-42319099 GCA_037577295.1 Ladigesia roloffi | reverse complement strand
TGTGTGTGTGTGTGTGTGTGTGTGGGTGTGTGTGTGTGTGTGTGTGTGTGTGTGTGTGTGTGTGTGTGTGTGTGTGTAACTTTAAATAGGGTTTTAGTGAGTAACAGAATAAAAAATGGTCAATTCAAGCCCTTTTAATTTCTGAAAAAACCCCCCCAAAAAAACTGCGTTTAATTTGAAACAGAAACACAAACATGATATACCTGCCTAAAATTGGGCAGATTTAAATATAAAGGGCTAGTTTAAATTCTTTTTTAAAATACATTTAAAATGGAATTGTCTTTAAATGGAGAAAACCCACACAGTCACGGAGAGAACATGCAAGCTCCACACAGAGGAATTCTGCTCAAACCGGGGATCGAACCCAAGACACTAACTCCTGCGCCACCCATCTTATTTTCTGATGCTTCCATTTTTGTGCATCCATGTAATCGGTCTACCAGAAAGCCGTGCATTGACAAAAGTAATTAAATGATTCCATGCATAATGTTTTTTATTAATTAATCGCAAATAACGCATAAAATTCTCACCCCTCATATATATAGCTACTTTTTGCCAGCCTTCTCTCTTGGCTTTTGCAGCATTTGCTGCGTTTCCGGTATCTTAATTGAAGTTTTTTTAATTTTTATCTTTATTCAAGTTCGAAACCCTCTTAAAAAATCTCTTGCTCTTCTTGAGAAAAGAGAGCTCTTTTGCCATTTTGTCAACCAATGGAAAGGGCTGTGATCAGTGTTTCTACTCTCAATACATATCGCCGCAGGAACGCGCAGTAATCTAATAGGTGTGCTCGAATTACCAAACTAGCCACATCGTTGTTAGCAAGGTGATCTCATTTTGGATGTGTCAAGTCTTCCCGGACGTGTCAAGCGACGTACAAAGAACAGGCCCCAGCTGCTCGGCCGTGGGGGGTTGAAAGTCAACACGAAGCACAAACACGTTTGTTTCACCACTTTGCCCGTCAGAAAAGTGTGTGGAAGTGGTGAACCTGGTCGTACTGTCTGTAGGAGAGCTGTTGGTTGAGCTAGAGGCAGCAGGAGAGAGGAAATGTTGTGCTGAAAGTAGCTGCATTAGCTCTCTCCATCCAGATCTTCAGAAGGGTGGAGTCTCGGCACCGGCCATAGTGTGTGTGTGTGAGAGAAAGCTGGGAGATGTAGTTTATCAAACTGTCATATACTGTAACCTAATTCCTAGGCTTGGTTCAGTCAGTGATAAAAATGTCATGACCATTGAAGCCTAGGTTATTGGCTTGTATTCAATAATACATAGTAAAAAAAAACCTGCTTCTTGTAAGTCTATATGTATCTGCGATTAAATGTGATTAATTAGATTAATTAATTGCCACACCATGTAATTAATTAAAGTGAAATTTTAATCACTTGACAGCACTAGTTTTTATGTATATTTTTTTTATTTTTTTTTTTAAATACAATGAAAATTTTTTATAAAGAATTTCTGGTTTTTTTATTTCTGTGTCATTAAATTCCTTTACACTTAAAAAAAAAAAAAGGGATTCTGATTTTTTATTTTGTGCAATGTTATTTCCACAGTGGGTCTGGTTTACCATGCCACTGCTGTTTTGTTTTGATTGACAAACTAACAGACTACATTTGTTTTTCAAAAAATGGCTTTTTCATGTAAACAATCCTATTTCCTAATTATTTTGTTTTTTTTTAGGTTGAACTTCTTGAAGCAGCTCTTGAACACAATACTATAGTCTGCTTAAATACAGGCTCAGGGAAGACCTTTATTGCAGTACTTCTTATAAAAGAGCTCTCCCACCAAATCCGCCAAGAAAATGGGAAGAGGACAGTTTTCCTGGTGAATGCAGGTAACCAGTCTAATTTGCCTCAGATGTCTTTAGTTTAAAGTGCTTTTACTTTTGTATATCATTTTATTTAGTATTTCATTTTATTTTATATATATGTATTTATTGGTAAAACCTGTAAATAGACAATCAAACAAGTGCAAACATCTTTGCACTAAATACACAAGAATGGGGCCAAATGTTCCACCAATAACCTGCTATAAATGTAGCTAATGAAAGACATATGAATGTTGAAAGTCAGCTGTGAAAACATTAAGAACATTAAACAGCTGCCAATTAATGGCTACTTAAGATTCTGTACCCTTTTATGTATAATATGTCCATCAAACTGCTTTAGTGAGATAAAAAATGCTCAATAAAAATGTTTAAATCTAAAGTCAGTCTATTCTTTTGAAAATTTAAATGAATTCTTGTTTGTAGCATCATCTGTGGTTCAACAAGCATCCACTGTCAGAACCCATTCAGATCTTCAGGTTGGGGAGTATACTGAAGGCTCAATGTCATGGCTGGAGGAAAAGTGGAACCAAGAGATAATGGAAAATCAGGTGTGATTACACACACAGGAAAAGTTTTCAACCACTTTAAAACATTTAATTTCTCAGTGTCATTTCAATTGTGAGGAGACTCAATTTCTCCTCAACATGTCATCTCATAATCTTTGCAGGGCGGTATTGTTTCATATCCCTCATGCTGCTTGCCTCTTTTCTATAATATCTATGCTCCCAGGTGCTTGTCATGACGTGCCACATCTTTCTGCATGTGCTGAAGAATGGAGTCTTGCCACTATCGAAAATCAACCTGCTGGTTTTTGATGAATGTCACCTTGCAATCATGGACCATCCCTATCGGGACATAATGAAGGTGAAATTACAGTCTATGCCTAGAATATTAACCTGAGATTTACACCTGTCATTGTAAAGAGAGAAATGAATAAAGGTTTCATCTAACTGTCATGCTGGAGAGATGCTTTGGTGTATTTTATCAGACATTAATTATTTCTGGTGATTGCGCATAGTAAATATGCTGTAAAAATCTGAAAGTATAATAATATTAAAAGTGAAAGTATATTATACTGGATGTCAGGTTGGTCATTCTGTACTCTGCTCACACATTAGATATATGAAATGCATTGTGATATATGAATTCATATATGCCAATTTTAGAATGTACTGTAAGGATTTTTAGAAAAGTGTGAATCATCTTCTGAAATATTTAGTTGCTTTGTTTTTTCCTGTATTGTCTTGTATTCCAGGTGTGTAAATTGGGCTTAATTCGAAAATAATATATGCAAGATACCATTGTTCAGTTATATGTGTCTCTGTGTGAGAGAGATTAAGTAACGCTTTTGCATGACAATAAAGTCAAGTAGGTCTAAGATCAGAAAGGTACTCTTGTAACTGTGACAATTGTTGTGCTGTTTACTATAATGGTTCATTATAAATTTTTTTGGATCTGTTCTAATTTGAAATCTTACCTTTTCTTCACACTCCCAGAAATGTGAGGATTGTTTGAGCTGTCCACGTATCCTGGGTCTAACTGCTTCCATTCTGAATGGCAAATGTGACCCATCCGACCTGGAAGAGAAGATCCAAAACTTGGAGAGGATCCTTAAAAGCAATGCGGAAACTGCCACTGATCTCGTTGTGCTGGATAGGTGTTTATTCCCTCTATCATTTATTCTTAGTCATATAAAGGGCAAATGACTAACTTGACTATACTGTATTCAGAGATACAGCGGATCCTTATGATGTGGATATATTAATGAGGGATATATGCACACAACACACACACGCTATATATATGTATATATTTGTATGTTTATGTATTTGTATGTATATATATATTTGTATTTGTATGTTTATTTGTACCTGTTGTTTGTCTAAATGTAGGTATGCGTCTCAGCCTCGTGAGGTGGTGCTTGACTGTGGTCCTTACCTGGACAAAAGTGGGCTCTCTGAGAGACTTCTGAGTGAGCTAGAAGAAGCTCTGCGCTTTCTCAATGACTGCAGTATATCTGCACATCGAGAGGACAGAGACCCCACCTACATCTCCAAACAGGTCCTTTGTTTTTTGTTTTTTTCAAACATTGTGTTAGGACAGCAACCTGCACATTGCATATTCCTATTTTAGAGAGCAATGCTAGTAATTATAGTACTGTCCATATTTATAACTGCAAACCTATTGCTGTAATTAATCTTAGAAATTCATATTCAGGATCTACCATAAATTATTAAGTAGTTATATATTCTGAAATCTGAGAGTGAAGGTATTAAGGGGTGAATGCTGGTCTTGAAGTGAGGCTTCAGAACTCAATTCTTTTGGTACTCCTGCAGGTTCTGAATGACTGTAGGGCGGTATTGACTGTGTTGGGGCCGTGGTGTGCCGATAAAGCTGCTGGCATCATGGTGCGAGAGCTTCAGAAGTACATCAAGCATGAACAAGAGGAGCTGAACAGGAAGTTTCTGCTCTTCACGGACACCATCTTGAGGAAACTTCATGCACTCTGTGAGGAACACTTTTCTCCAGCTTCCCTGGACCTGAAGTTTGTCACACCCAAAGTCATCAAGCTTCTGGAGATCCTGCACGAATACAAACCATTTGAGAGGCAGCAGTTTGAGAGCGTAGAGTGGTACAACAATCGCAACCAGGACAATTATGTATCCTGGAGTGATTCTGAGGATGATGATGATGATGAGGAGGTGGAGGTGAAGGAAAAGCCAGAAGCAAATTTTCCATCACCTTTTACCAATATTCTCTGTGGGATCATCTTTGTGGAAAGGCGGTATACAGCGGTTGTTTTGAACAGGTTCGTTTAAATTGCTAATTAAATAGCTAGTTTTTTCAGTCTAATTTCATTTACAAACATTTTTTATTTTGGTGAAAGAACATAAGTATTGACTTGAAGCACATATATATTAGAGGCCAGTGCACAAGTGGTTTAGTTTATTGTTTGCTCTGTTTTGTTATTCTTTTGAGTCAGTCATTCTTTCTTTTCAGAACCAGGAAATATCAAGATCATTGTATTTAGTTATCAGTCATGTGCAGTAAATGAGGTAGATGAAAGGCTGAAATTACAGATACACAGAAAACTGTTCCTTTCATTTCTTTAATTACATACAGTAGTTGCGGTGTGCATGTTGGTGACTGCAGATGCTCTTTGAAATCATACCTGTCTTTCTTTAAACACAGGCTAATCAAGGAGGCAGGGAAGCAGGACCCAGAGCTTGCCTACATCAGTAGCAACTTCATCACCGGGCACAGCATTGGCAAGAACCAGCCTCGTAATAAGCAGATGGAGGTGGAGTTCAGAAAACAGGAGGAAGTAAGTGACCATTTACTTCATCGCATTTCCTTCTTGCCCTCTTTCCTTCGTCTGCAGAGCTGAAGCTAAGAGTCTCCTGTTTTTTTTCCCCCAAGGTGTTGAGGAAATTTCGGGCACATGAAACCAACTTGCTAATTGCTACCAGCATTGTGGAGGAGGGGGTGGATATTCCGAAGTGCAATTTGGTGGTTCGATTTGATTTGCCGACAGAGTATCGGTCTTACGTGCAATCCAAAGGTCGAGCACGTGCTCCTGTCTCCAATTACATCATGCTGGCTGACAGTGAATGCACAAAATCCTTTGAGGAGGATCTCGAGACCTACAAAGCTATTGAGAAGGTCCTTTATTTATTTATTTATTTTTTTCCTTCATTATTTTACATTTATTTGAAAATATCACCTATTAGAAGATAAAGTTAAGATATGTTATATAAATGATAAACTGCAAATTCCTGTGATTTGTTGTATTGTAATATTTCCAGAATTTTCTTTGTTTTCAGTTTGTATACTTGTCTTATTAAGACAGATTGAAGTTGCAGAGTTAAGACCACATTTTGTTTGTGTCTACTTTCTTTAGATCCTCAGAAACAAGTGTTCAAAGTCAGCGGAGTGTAACGACTATGAGGTTGAATCTGTGTTGGATGACGATAATATTCTGCCACCTTATGTGCTTCGTTCCGATGATGGAGGACCAAGGGTCACCATCAACACGGCCATTGGCCATGTAAACAGGTTATTATCAACAAAAACGCTTGCTCGGAAGCTCATGGTATTCCTGACAGAATTTTTATCAGCTAAGTAAGAACAATACTAGCAGAAAGCATAAAACCGCTATTAGGTAATTCTTTAGGTCTGAGACTTTTCCTTTCCAAACTGTTGTTCAAAGTATATTTCAAAACTCTTTTGGTTGAAAGGTGGTTTAAACATCTAAAAGGTTTGAGTACTGTCATGACACTACTGATGCTGATGTAGACATTTTCTGAAAGTTGTGTGTCTGTGAACTTTTGACAGGTGTATGTACCTTGTGGGACTGATGTTAATGTGTTTTGTAGATACTGTGCGAGGCTACCCAGTGACCCCTTCACCCACCTGGCTCCCAAATGTAAGACTGTGGAGCTGAAAACTGGTGTCTGCCAATCCACACTCTTCCTTCCAATCAACTCCCCCCTCAGGGAGCCAATCGTTGTGAGTATGAGTAGTGAAAGTTCTCTGGTTCTTTTCTAATTGAGGAAATATTTTAGAAACACTTTACATGGTGATGTTTGGTATAAACTGCGCCTATCTGGTGTATCAGTTTTCCATTGTATTTCTCCTGTATTATAATGTTTTTTGATTATTTTTTTACCTTGCTGAATGGAGGCACTCAGATAATGGTGATTTGGTCCCTTGTGAAACATCATCCATGGTTTTTAAAATTGTATTCAATATTTGTTCTTTATTCGCAGTGACCATTATAGAAGTTTTCTGCATTTCATAATGGAGTTTCTAGGGGTGCAACCACAGACGTATTTATCTTTTAGACCTTGTGGTTGACCAGTATTGTCCTTATGCAGATTTCAAAAGATGTATTATCTGATCATAAAGATGCAAAAAAATAAATGCATACTGGATTGAGCTTTGCTTTATTTTATCTGCATTTGTAGGGGCCCACGATGCCTTGCGCAAGGCTTGCAGAGAAAGCAGTTGCACTACTTTGTTGTGAAAAACTTCACAAAATAGGTATGACAACATACTCCACCATCTTCTTAATGCTGTGCAGTGATGGGAAAATGCATGTATTTACTTTTTCTCACTGTGTTAAGGCGAGCTGGATGATCACTTAATGCCAGTAGGGAAGGAAACTGTGAAGTATGAGGAGGAGCTGGACCTGCATGACGAGGAGGAAACTAACGTTCCAGGAAGACCAGGCTCGACCAAGAGACGGCAGTGCTACCCAAAAGCCGTAAGTGCATTGTTTGAGAACCAGCATTTTGCAGGTGATTTCTTTGACATTGTTCAAATTGGTACTCACCTTGGTGTTAGCCAGAGGTGAGCAGCTCTGGTCCTCGAGTTGCCCACCCCTGGTGTAAGCACAGTTAGAATTACTTTCATTTTACTAGTGGAGATTCAAGAAATCATATTTGGCTGGTTGATATTTGTGATGATAAGAATTTTTTAATTTTCTCTCAAATAGCCCAGAGATGCTGAGTAACAATAATATACTTAATGGAAATGTTTTGTAACAGTTTCTTCATTTCATTAGCATGATATATTGGAACATGATTTACTGTTACTGAGAAAGTTAGTTAAAGTTTCAAAGATATTTTATGTAATTAATTTTCTGATATAAAATTCTCAGATAGCTCACACACTTAATTACAAGAACACCTCATGGCTATGTCTTTTTAGAAGTTTTCTTTAAATTCCATTAGTGTGATGTGTATTGGAACATGATTACTATTAATGAGGGAGCTATGGGTTCATCCAATTAAACCATTCAGTACAAAACTGTTCCTGTTGGACTGTAAATACTTCACATTCACCATAATTATAAACCTAGTCCAGCTCAAAGAGTTTGCAAGCATTAAAGGCATGTGTAGTGTTCATTTTAAATATGGAGTGATGTTGAATCAATATTTTGTATGAATTCAGATACCAGAATGTCTGCGGGGCAGTTATCCAGTACCGGAGCAGTCCTACTACCTGTATGTAATTGGGATGGTTCTCACTACACCACTTCCTGATGAGCTAAACTTTCGCAGGAGGAAGCTGTACCCTCCTGAGGACACAACAAGATGCTTTGGCATTCTGACAGCTAAACCAATACCTCGGGTGTGTATCTTTCTTATCCCTCTGGAATGTAGGGCTTGTAGAATTTGTACAACCAGCAATGGTTAATTATCCACAGGTTTGACCTCACAAAATGAAACCCGTCTTTTCACTTGTCACCTTATTCACTTCTCTCTAGTGTTGTTTTTGGCATCCTGTCTTAATTTTAGTTTTAGTCTTGTCTGTGCATCAAGCTGTCATTTTAGGTTGTATTAGTCTTAGTCATGTCTATACTCTTCAGTCTAGTCAGGTTTCAGTTCACTAAAATCTGAGCATTTTAGTCAGAATTGTCCTTTAGATTTAGTCAATGGAAACTGATGACATTTAGTCAGTGAAAGTTTTATTTAAGTCACTTTTTTAGGAATGCAATTTGAATTAACCCATTCAATATAGTAAAAGTACCTGGTAGAATAAACAAAACCTAAATTTTCTTTTTTCCTGTTTCAGAATTCAGACAAGGTTATAACGTTATTGTTACCTTATAGACTAAAGAAAACTTTACAACCGTTCCTGACACAGAAGACACTCTGATTAGAATTTTTTTTTTGCCAACCAAACATGTTAGAAAACACATACATTTAAATAAAATACAATTATGCCACAAAGTGCAAATAAAATGAAAATGTGTGTGTCTAAACCCACACTAAACCAAATCAGAACAATTAAGCCCAGCGTACCAATACTTTTTGCCACTCTAGATTGATTCATTCACGTGCCTCTCAGTGGACAAGGGAGTTCAACTCTTAAGGACAAGCGTCCCAATACTTTTTTCTGCCCTCCCTATTGTACAGAAAATGTCTTGTGTCGTTTTATTCAAGGCATTTTAGCATGTTTTTTATTTTGTAAACCCCATTTAGTCTCGGTCTTCAATATTACATATATTTTATGATAGTCACATGACCAGCATTTACTTTGTGTCTTGTCTCATTTTTGTCCTGTCATAAAAGGTTGTGGATGATGATATTTAGTCATAATTTTTGTTGACGAAAGTTACTCTACTTCTATCTTAGCAAATGTGTTCTTTTAATGGATTTTCTAGATAAGATTTCTTCATTAAAGTCAGTCATTTTTGTCTCAAAGGCAAATATTAATCAGTGATAAAAAAAAACATGTGATGTTTTATTCTTTTCTCGTTATCTGGCATTTCCTTTGAAATTGCAAAATGTATCAATGACCCAAAATCTTTTATTTGTATTAACTTGCAGTATAACCATATCATTCTTTTCCATTTCTTTAAATAATATTTTGTTTGTCAACCATGGGCAGATTCCTCACTTCCCTGTGTATACACGCTCTGGTGAGGTAACCATCTCCATTGAGCTACAGAAGTCTGGCTTCTCTCTGAGTGCGGCCCAGCTGGAGCTGATCACACGCCTGCACCAGTACATCTTCTCCCACATCCTCCGCCTGGAGAAACCTGCACTGGAGTTCAGGCCAACGGAGGCCGACTCGGCCTACTGCGTTCTACCTCTCAATGTTGGTGAGTGTCGATCTTCACCAGACACTTTTTCCTCCTCCCCCAAGTCGGAATGTGAGTCTGTCTACTGATAAGACAGTAGTCATTAATCTTACAAATTCTTTGTCTGAATCCAAACTGTTTTTTTTCCAGTTGGGGATTCCAGTATTTTAGATATGGACTTCAAGTTCATGGGGGATATTGAAAAATCTGAAGCACGCATTGGCATTCCTAACACTCAGTACACAAAACAGAATCCATTCTCTTTTAAACTGGAGGACTACCAGGATGCTGTCATCATTCCAAGGTAAAAAATAAAAAAAAATCTGGACTTTTCAACTCCCTCTGAAAATTCTGGACTGGCCTTTTGAAGATTTAAATTCTATGTTCACTTTTTGTTCTTACAATAAAGTAGATGTAGTGTCTTAAGATGTTATGTTTGTTTTGTCTCTCAGGTATCGTAATTTTGACCAGCCGCACCGGTTTTATGTAGCTGATGTGTACACAGACCTCACGCCTCTCAGTAAATTCCCTTCTCCAGAGTATGAGACGTTCGCCGAGTACTACAAAACCAAGTACAACCTGGACCTGTCCAATGTCAACCAGCCTCTTCTGGACGTGGACCACACATCCTCGAGGTGGGAGGTCAACCTTAGAGAACAAATTACTCCCGGCATGCACTGTTGTTTTATTAGAGAATTCGCTAAGGGAGTGTGCTATTGTTTTCCTGCAGACTGAATCTTTTAACTCCTCGCCACCTCAATCAAAAGGGGAAAGCACTGCCTCTTAGCAGTGCCGAGAAGAGGAAGGCCAAGTGGGAAAGCCTACAAAACAAACAGGTATTAATCTGTACAGGAGATCTGTGCTGATTATTAGTGATGTATGCATAGTCTTACACAGCTTGTGAGTGTGTTTCCTGCTCACTCCCAGTGGGTGTAATCATGCAGGTTAATTCTGTTAGCGAATTTTAGACTCGTGTCGGATATCAGTGCTTATCTTTTCCCTCATCTGTTCAGATTTTAGTTCCTGAACTGTGTGCCATTCACCCGATTCCTGCCTCTCTGTGGAGGAAAGCTGTCTGCCTTCCCAGCATTCTCTACAGACTTCACTGCCTTCTGACGGCTGAGGAACTGCGTGCTCAGACGGCCAGCGATGCGGGTGTGGGGGCCCAGAGCCTACCCCCTGACTTCAGGTCAGTCCCACACCCACAGTGCTTTGTTGTGAGCCCTGCATGGCATGACTACAGCTGTGGGAATAAGTCCGTCTTGCTGTGGGACGATAAACATTTTAACATCCTCTCCATCCATCCGTCTAGTGAAAAAAACAATTTTTAGACATTTTCAAAATGCAGGATATTTACCAATGTGCTTTTATGGATTTCATAGGTTGGACCGAATAACTAAGCTTTAAACAAACAAACTTTGAACAGTTTAGTAGTGCCAAATTTAAAATGTCATCACTGTTATTTAATTGATAAATGAAAACCTGCTGTATTTTATGTGCAACCAGTTTAGAGTCCTGGCAGTAACACACTTTTAAACACTGGTAGATGGCACAGTATGCTTAGAAAAACTTAATGTTGACTCATTTTATTGTCATATCCCTGAAATATCCCTGATCCTATCAGTTCAGTGAGTACTTAGCAATGCAAATAAAACAATTCATTGGCATTAGTGTAAGCAGTCAGATGCTTGCCTGATGGTCTTAATTGTCCAGAAAAAGATGCTTAAAAGATGTTTTTACTTAAAAATGATTTGCTAATGATTGTTTTGTAACCACCCAACTATTTGTAGTTTGTTGAATATGAAAACATGCTAATTTATTTTAAGCTGGATTAACCTATAGTGGTGCTTTGTTCTTCATGGTTAGCAGTCAAAAGTGTGTTTATTAATTTATTTTTACTTATTGCTTTTTTGGAAAGGTATCCCAACTTGGATTTTGGATGGAAGAAATCCATTGACAGCAAATCTTTCATTTCGTGTCCCAGCACATGCATGGAGGATGACGATCACTGTAAGCACAGCACAAGCTCAGCCCCTGAACACACTGCCCAGGAGGGCCTTCTTACCGAGGCCTCTCAGCCCACAGAGTGCACTCACTTGTGTGATAACTGCAATGCACCAGAAGGAAAGCTAGAGATGCACATGGTCCCAGAGAAAGCTCTGCAGCTGCCAGACAAAGATCGGAGTACTTGTATCTGCCCCAGAAACCTCAGTAATGGCACAGTGGGTAAAAGTTGTGACCACCATGAGCGGGACGTTTGCCAGTGCTCCCAGCTGGGCTTGCCGGAGAGCAACCTATTGACACAAACCACTACCTCATTTCCTGTGCAGCCCTCTCCGAGTGGCGAGTTCCAGCCCCAGGCCAGTGATGAATGTACCCCAGGCAGGAAGTTGGATTTTCATGACGGACATGTGAATATACCTACCTCAGACTGTTGCTTTGCATTCAGAACAACCACCAGCACTGCAGCACCTTTGTCTGTGTCTTCAGATGCACGTGAAACCGCAGCTCCAGCTGTAAGACTAGATGAGGACTCTCCGAAAACCTTAGGCCCCAACCCAGGCCTCATCCTGCAGGCCTTGACTCTCTCCAATGCTAGTGACGGCTTTAACCTTGAAAGGCTGGAGATGCTGGGGGACTCCTTTCTCAAGCATGCAATCACCACCTATCTGTTCTGCACATATCCTGATGCCCATGAGGGAAGACTTTCTTACATGAGGAGTAAGAAGGTAGGCCTTTTTAACAATGGATTTTCTTTAAACATAATTAAACAGGACAACACAAATGTTAAAAATGCAAATATATTAAATAATGATAGACATCAACATATTTTAACATAGGTTATAACATGTTTTTACACAGGCTGTTTTATAAAAAGTTGCTATCAGTAGATTGAAAATCACCTGTTATAGTATAAGAGACAGAAATTGAAGTACACAGGGGCTAGACCATTTAGATGTTTAAGTGAAGTTCATGTGTAAATGTTTTTTTTTTATTGTAAAATTTAGGGTGGTACATTTATGCTGTATTAAATAAATAAGGCTTACTGTATTTTGCAGAGTAACATTTAGACAATAATAGAATGTTTCCTTTTTTTCCAGGTTAGTAATTGTAACCTTTACCGCCTGGGGAAGAAGAAAGGCCTGCCCAGTCGAATGGTGGTCTCTATCTTTGATCCACCGGTAAACTGGTTGCCACCAGGCTATGTTGTGAACCAGGACAAGAGCAGCACTGACAAGTGGGACTCAGATGAGGTAGGACTTGTTTGCTTTATGGCACAAGCTTTGCTTAACTCAGAATCAATATGAATCTTCATGCTCAGTTAATTATGGCTCTGCTTTGGGCTGTTAAGAACATCTTTGCTTTGTATGTAAAGTGACTTTCTCAGTGCTTGCCACTAGGGGGCAGGTTCATCCTTCCTGGTATAAAACTGCACCTCCTGAAAGGAATTTTTTCTGTCCGAAATATATAGGGAGATGTTTAGCATACAGCTTAGCATGCATCATTTTGTTACTTTTCTAATGGAGTGAGACACTAAAATTTGGGTGTGCCGCAATGAGAGGATAATTCGAGTAATGAAATTAGCTCTGAATAATGTAGGTAAATAAAAAAGGAAAAGCTTTCCCTTTTTTTATCTGATCAAATCATGATTGAGTTAGACTGTATTCTATTATATGCTTCAAACTTAGTTGAGTTTAGAACATGTGTTATTAATCAGCAGGTCTTAAACCCAATTTTTTTTGTGTGTTTTGTTTTCATCGGAAATTGATATAAAGAAGTCAAGCATTCACCCACACTTCAAGTGTGCGTTCTGTAGCCGGGTTGTATGTTTTGGGTAGCTCAGTGCGGTTTAAGCCGTGCATGTGTCTGGTAAGATTATGGTGGTTTTGCCCACGGCTGACTCATTTTAAGTGTCAGGTCTCTGTATTATTACAATATTAGATATCGGGACTGTTAACGTTTTAATGAATATTCATCTGAATATTTCCCACATGGTCAGGTTTATGGTGTATTAATTATGTAAAGATGATATTCAGGATTCATGTCAGTTATTGAATTGCTTTAGAGTCAATGACTCATTGATTGGGACAGCCAGCCTCCACGTGTACATATAAAATCCTCCTGGGTTAACCTAATACTGTGTTTTAATGGCAACTCTTTAAACTGCAATCGGTACAAATCCTTTTAAGTGAATATTGAATGTAGGCTTTCACAGTCTTGTCAGCTTGTAAAAGGCATATTCCTGATGAAAACTCCAGACTTCATTCAACTTTTGTTTAATTAGCATATTGTCGCTGTTCCACTTTAGCCTAATTAACAGATATTTTGTGTATTTATCTGTCTATCACAGACAAAGGACGACATAGCCAATGGGAAAGCCAGTAAGGATGACTATGATGATGATGATGACGATGATGAGGGAGAAGATGTGGAGGATGAAGATCTGATGTGGAAGGAGCCAAAGGATGAGGTGAATGTGGAGGACGACTTGGAGTATTATCAGGAACATATCAAGTTCATTGACACCATGCTAATTGGCTCTGGAGCTTTTGGTAAGAAGATATCCCTCACTGGCTTTCCGCCTGCTGAGCCTAGCTATGAGTGGAAAGCCCCAAAGAAGCCCACTTTAGCCAGTGCCCATTTTGCTTCTGAAGGTGGCCCTGATGAGTTTGACTACAGCTCCTGGGATGCCATGTGCTACTTAGACCCCAGCAAGGCTGGCGAAGAAGACGACTTTGTGGTGGGGTTCTGGAATCCATCTGAGGAAAATTGTGGCACAGACATGGGGAAGCAGTCCATTTCATATGACCTCCACACAGAGCAGTGCATTGCAGACAAAAGCATTGCAGACTGTGTGGAGGCACTACTGGGCTGCTACTTGACCAGCTGTGGTGAAAGAGCGGCCCAAATGTTTCTCTGCTCTCTGGGCCTCAAAGTGCTTCCTGTGGAGAAACGGATCAGGAAGAAAGGGGAAGCAGGAGACGTTGAGTGTCATGGTCCGGCTGAGCTACAGTACGGCTGGCTTAAGATTCCACCCCGCTGCATGTTTGACCACCCGGATGCTGAACGCACCCTCAACCACTTAATATCTGGCTTTGAGAACTTTGAGAAGAAGATTAATTACACGTTTAAAAACAAGGCCTATCTTCTCCAGGCCTTCACACATGCCTCATACCATTACAACACCATCACAGGTGAGTGGCCTGAAAATGATTGTTGTGAAAAACAAGACAGCTTGAAAGAGTTTGGTGTCATAAATTAATATTACTCTTTCAGTCTCATGGGTGGTGTATTGTATATTAATTATAAAGGCTTTAAAGTGATAAATTAAAATTAACTAGTTAATTGCAAATCTGGAAAAAAAAAATTGCAATTCTGGGTCAACCCAATAAATAATATAAACACACTTAGTCATCAATTGTATAAAGAGGGCTTTGTTTATTAATTTTTTCACCAACTCTGTCACAATTTAAAAGCTGTGAGATTCTATACTTTTGTACAGAAAATGCAAAACATCTTCAAACCTGAGGGAATATTTAAGACAAAAACATCGCTTTAAATAACTGCCACACTGGGATGCTTCGCCTTGAGCTGATATGATAGTAAGGTGGTGCTTTGGTGGTAATTTTATTCACTTTTGCAAAGCACACATATTACCCTTGTTATGTCCAAATCCCCCTCTGGTTGTAACTTAAAGCGAAATTGTCCATTTAACAGCATGTGTTTATCTTCCATCGCTAGCTTGACTGAGCAGCAGCATTAGCAACATGAAGCGGCTTCTGGCATGCTGTTCGCTGGCGTAGCATAATACTTACTGATAATATAGTGTGGTACTGCAATGCAGAGGTTATAGAATTAGTTATAGAAAATAAATGAATGCAGATAGTTAACGCGATATTTTTAACAGCACATAACAGCACATATATAAGAGAGAGGAATTTTATATAGGCTTGACTGAAAATGTAGATAGACTTATGCTGTCTTAAATATAATTGCATTAATTAAAAAGACTAAAATACAACTTTTATCGACTAGAACTAGACTAAAATTTCATCAGGTTTCATTGACTAAAACTAGTCAAAAATAGTTGTGGATCACTCTGACTAAAGTGAGACTGAAATGCCTTGAATAAAACTTGACTAGACTAAAAAGAATACGTGTCAAGCAGTCATTTTAGTTTTTATTAGTTTTAGTCATGTCCAAACATTAGACTAAAACTAAAATTATGACAGGCCGCCAAGAACACTAGTAATGAGACGTCTGCTCCCTGCGAAAAGCACATGGAATGAAGCGTCCTGTACACTCCCACAAGCTCCAAAAGCTACGAACATAAAAAAATAACATAACAAAAAAAATTATAACATTAAAAAAAACTATTTGTATTTGTTAAAAGGGAAAATTATTTGTATTCGTGTAAAATTCATAATGCAGCGTGCAAACAATGTCAGAATCTCCTCTAAAAGTGAAAGTGATTAATAGGTCACATGTGAACACACCACTGCACACAGTGTGAACAGCACAAAATTCCTCCTCTGCATTTAAACCCATTCACCAAGTGAAGCAGCGGTAAGCCATGAATTCTACACCCGTGTGGTGAAGTGTGTGGTGACTGTCTTGGGGAGCAGTGTGTGGGGCAGCAATGTGTGGGGAGAAGTGTGTGTGTGTGTGTGTGGGGTCCCGAATACAGTATGTGTCAGAATACGGTATTCATAAAAAACACGTTATTTGTGCCTATCCGGATACCGTATTTGTCTCCACCCCTAATATATATGAATACACGACACACAAACGTACCAAACATACCGAAATTGCGTGTGTATATATTTCTGTTGGTCACAATATACTTACATGTCAGTAAAAAAACAAAACTGTTTGCTCAATGCGTGACATCCACTGTGTACTAATGTGTGTATTCTAGTGTTTACACATTTACTCTTGTGTGTTTGCTGGGCAGATTGTTACCAGCGGTTGGAGTTCCTTGGTGATGCAATTTTAGACTACCTCATAACAAAGCACCTTTACGAAGACCCAAGGCAGCACTCCCCTGGTGTGCTGACCGACCTGCGCTCTGCGCTCGTCAACAACACCATATTTGCTTCCCTGGCTGTCAAGTACGACTACCACAAGTACTTCAAAGCTGTCTCACCTGAGCTGTTTCACGTGATTGACGATTTTGTACAGTTTCAGCTGGAGAAGAATGAAATGCAGGGAATGGACTCTGAGGTTTGTTCTTGAGCTTATTGTGGTTTGTATCTGGGTGACCTTGAGGATATTTAGCCCCTGTATACACATACATACACTATACAGCTTTCAGTAAATTAATGCCTCAATAATATCATGCCAAAACTGGCAGGCATTTTGAATCTGTTCTGTATTTGTTTTGCATTTTTTTTCCCTTCAAGATTGTTGGAAAATACAGTTGGATTGAATTTATTCTGAAATGGTTATCTTGGCACTGAACCTAGTCTTGTTTCACTGGAAAGCATTTTATGCCTCAGGGACAACATTGGATACTGTACGAGGAAAGGCAAATTCATTAAAATAAGTAATGTTCCCCTTAATTACATAGCTGGGTAGCATTGTCCCCGGCATATGCTGGAGCACAACAGACAAGGCTTTTGTTAAGTTGGATGTTAAAAATAATTGAGGACAGATCATGTTTTGGCCTGCAATACATGGCCAATTTTGAACCTGAGTGCTTGTTTATTGGGGAAAGTGAAGAGGCAGTAAAAGAGGACCATACTTTGAAACCATGCATTTTGAATAACAATTTGAGTTGGTTTCACTACATATAATGTTTTCATCTATTTGTTGTCTGCAGTTAATTTAGGATGTGTCTGCCATATGCTTAGATGCAGTTCCTGCTCCTGTGAGAAAACTTCCACAAAAGGAAAAAAAATGCTATCACTTTACTTCCTTTCAGCTGCGTCGATCTGAAGAGGACGAGGAGAAAGAGGAAGATATTGAGGTCCCCAAAGCAATGGGGGACATCTTTGAATCACTAGCCGGGGCAATTTACATGGATAGCAAGATGTCACTCGAGACCGTTTGGCAAGTGTATTATCCAATGATGAGGCCACTGATAGGTGAGGACTCGAGTTGTGCAGTCTGTGATTTTGTGTGATTCAGTCCTGCATTTTCTATACTTTGATTGTTCGTCAGCTCATGTGGTGTGGGTTTTAAACATAGTTTATTTTTCAAATGTCCTGGTATTTTGTATGTGATGAAATGCTATATTGAAATGTTTGGCTTTTGTTTGGTTTATTTACAGAGAAATTCTCAGCTAACGTCCCCCGCTCGCCTGTGCGTGAACTGCTGGAGATGGAGCCTGAGACTGCGAAGTTCAGGTGCGAGTCTAGTGGAGCATTTTGTTGTTCTGTTATTTAGTACAGTGGTCCCCAATCCCTGGTCCGTGGATCAATTGGTACCGGGCGACCCAAGGAATAATTAATTATTTCCGTTGTATTTATTACCTTTTTTTTTTTTTTTTTTTTTTTTTTTTTACAAAAAAAAAAAAAGATTTTCTCGGTTCCATCTCGGTCACTTGAGTGCCCTACATTTATTTTCACACGAGTACACAGTGGATTCAAGTTTATTATTGTGTTGAATTGCAGAGCCTTTGTTAGTGGTGATCCTGGTTTATTGGTATTATATGTTACTGTGGCTGCCGTTTTAGTGTGATTTTGGTGAATTCACCAGCACATCTGAAATGAGTTTGTTGGGGTGGTCTAGAAATGGTTGCTTAGGGTTTGTTTAATTAAGTTTATAGAGGTACTGTGGGGGTGGATTATAGATCCCATAGAACTTAATTCAAAGCTGGCCTGTAATGTGCAATAGATTTAAAAAATGCAAAATTGTTATTTAATCAGTATGTGCATGCTCTGGGAAGCTATTCCATAACAATAGTATTGTCAGTGCCATGCTCTACAAGCTGAACTCTTTCAATCATCAATTTGACTCTTATTTCAGTAGGACAACAAGCAAATACAGATATTAACATACATTTCCTGCAGTGCTGCAAATATCAATTTGAAATATAGGTCCAGTATAACATGCTGTGCTACATGTTCTAACATTGCTGTTATCTTTAAGTGATTTTCTTAGGTGTGTTCTTAGGGATGCATGGATATGGGAATTTTGATGCTAATGTTTTGAGCAAAGGTATAATATTTTTGGTTCTGATTTAGAGGTGTGTTCACATGCGTGTTCTGCCTTTTTCTTTAGCCATTAAAACAGTTTGTCAGGAAATCGGGTGTGCATTTTGGTTCCAGTAAGATGTGCTTGTGGGTGTTTACATGTTGTTGTTGAGGCTTGGCTTTGTCATGTACTTTCATTTTATTGACCAAGAGAGGTGGTTGGTCTTTGATAAGTTTGTTTGTTCATTCCTTTATTCATTCTTGTATTCATACATTTTGCCAGTAGAAACACTAAGTACTGAAGTCTCAGTTCTTCTTTTATGGTATCATTACATTGTTCAGGTAATATGAGTAATATAATCAGTGATGTGAAATTTTTTAAAGGAGCTGTTTGCTTTTGTAAAGTTTATTTAGACTAGATGCCATGATGCTGTGGTTTGAGTTAATTGATTTATTTGATTGAAATTCTGGTTCATGAATTCTTATGCTGTATGATGTCTAATTTGAACCACGCTGAGTGAATTTTGTCATCAGCGTAGTTCTACATTTATGAATAGTCGCACCAGTTCTCCGACACCCGTGTCTGTGCTTTTTCACTCTGAGTGATCATCTCGTTTTTTTTTTTCTTCTGTGCAGCCCTGCTGAGAGGACGTATGATGGAAAAGTCCGTGTGACTGTTGAGGTGGTGGGGAAAGGCAAGTTCAAAGGTGTGGGCCGGAGCTACCGAATTGCCAAATCAGCGGCCGCCCGGCGAGCATTGCGCAGCCTCAAAGCCAATCAACCTCAGGTCCAGAACAACTGAGCAACAGGTCCCAAGTTCCAAACCCCTTCCACACCAGTCTGCAACACACTGAAGACTTTTCACAAGCGGTCTTCTCATTCTGTGTTCGTCAAGGAGAGAAATGATCACTTCAACAAAATTATCAAAGACTTAAAAATAATTATGGGTTCTTTTTTTTTGCGCAAACACAATCTTTACCTTTTGTTTCCTCCGAGTTCTGTTCGATCACAAGAGTGCTTTATTCATGCATTGCAAGTGTTAAAGGTCAGGTGTCTGCTTTTTTTTCTTTTTTCTTTTTCCTTTTTCAAAATTTTTAAAAAGATATCTTGTACTTTCTGGTAGTACATAAAAGCTTATGCTTAAAAGTAGTGTTAGAATGTATATAGGTAAAATTTAAAGATATACATTTAAATAAGAAAAAAAATATGCTAAACTCCTCAGCCTGTGCACTAGTGCCAGTTTTAGGCGTTTTAAAAACGCTTCGATGGAAAAAAGCTTGCATAGAGAGCCCATGGAGCGTGAGCGATGTATTCCTCAGTCTTGAAATGCTATATTCTTAATTGTCATTGCACTTATTTCATTAGGGTCCGCTGTGTATTTCACCAGATCAGCACCAGATCATTTAAATGTATACAGTGTTCTATGCCTCAGAGAGAAAGGCCCTCCCTCCTGTCATTAAAAAGTCGATAGTAATTTAACATTCCCAGTTACTGTAAGTTTTTAACTGCACTTCAGGATGCATGTTTGTATAGCTGCATAAGCCAACTGGATAGATAATATATATATATATATACACATATACATACATGTGTATATATACATATTTACATGTGTGTGCATGTGTGTGTGTATAAATATATAAGTATACATATACACATAAAGAGAACAATATTAAATGATTATGATCCAAGTCAGTCGATAACTTGGGTTTCAGTAATGTCTTTTGATACCAAGAATGAAAACATTTGGTCTATGGTCATTATGAGCATTAGATGTCTCCATTGACTGGTGCATTTAGTTTTGATATTATGACACAAACAAAAGACATATCACTTGGGGAAAATATGCTGCAGATTTTGTAAAAATATGAAATAAATATTGGATACTTCTGTAAGACACAGAGCACCTTTACACACAGTCTTTAGGACAACCAATATTTAAATGAACAACCTGTAGTTCATTCACTTCACTTACCAAAGTCAGTAGTGATGTGGCACAGTGTGACACGGCTGCATCTGTGAAGTCAATCCTCCGTGATTCACTCATTTAGAGAGGTGGAAACCAGCCTTTGTTTTAATATATGCGTGTTGTAGCTTCTCATCTAGTGTATTTGTCTTCATATTAATAGGCATTCTTCACTTGAATACCTCAGTTAATTGCATGCGTTTTCTTTTTTTCCTTTGTGTGGTTTTTTTTTTTTTTTTTGGTGCTATGTTTATTATTAAGCTTGAATTTCTCATCTTTTTTGCACTGTAACTATAATACCTCTTTATTTTACCTTTTGAAATCTTTTGGGTTGGTTGTCCTGTTTTGTCAGTGGTCAAGCTGTAGAGGTCATCTTAATTTCCCTTTTTTTTATTTAAAACTTGAAGAGTTTTGGGGAAAGCTGAGAGATATTCTCTGTACATACGCTTGACTTCGGTGCCTCTTTATGGAACTTGCGTTCTGAGTTAAAATCAAACGAATTGTGCGTCTGATCAAAAAGGGTTGCTTAACACTTGTGGAAATCAACAGATTGCATTCTTATCCATACAGCCTGCTTAACCTGTTTAAGCCATGTTTCACCCCCCCTGTTTACCCTCAAGTTTTACAAAGTCTTATTAGGCTGCCAACACCATCTAGGATTATTTCTGATTGTGTGGATTGTATACATCCCAAAATGGAGGTGAAGGCTATAGTAATCATTTAGCATTTAGTTGTTTTTCTTTCATGTCATTCTCATGACATGTCTTGACTACCTGACTGAGTGAAGAATTTTGTTGTTCCTGTTGGTACCTACTTTTCTGAGCTCTGCTGTTGTTCAGTATTTGTTGAAAATTATTGAAGTTCAATCTCCCAGGTGCTGCTACCTCAAAACCAACTCCCTTGTGATTTAGTTTGACAGTCCAGATTATAGCAATGTTAACTGAGCTATTTGTAGATGTACCTAGAGGTTTGCAAATATGACCGTTATTCTATGTTTTTGCTTTATATAACTCTTCGCTGCACCTTATAAGGGGATACTTGCATACACACTACAGTTTGCACTAGAATTCATTCCCACTCAGCCAATGTAATTTACTTCCTTTAAAGAAAATTTTTGCCCATAAATGGTGCCTTTGGTCTTTTTAACAAAGCAGAGTAACAAATCCACATCTCGGAGTATCTTAACTGTCACTAACTGTAGCAAATAGACATTATTTTGATGTCTGTTAATATCTGCTAGGTGCCATGTACTATTAATGGGTGTCTAGACTGCAAAACATGGGAAAACAAAAAGAAGCATCCTTTTCAATACCTTGTGTTCACTAGGCTAAACAGACACCTGGGTCACTGTCTGGCTTGATCAGTAAAGGTTCCTCAGCTGTCTGAGTGCAATCTTTTATTTGAGCAAGAGTTGAGTGACCCTGCATGATTTTTCTCGATTTCATCTTCATGTTTCTTTTATTTGTTTGTTGTTTCGTCTTGTATGGTCATTAGATCTAAATGGGTTTCCATATTACCACGCAATCAGTGGAGGTTGGTGAATGGTTGGCTTATCAGAAAGGAGGTGTTTACACCCTGCTAATACAACACGCCCCCTCCCCCCCAACAGATCAGCGCAGCATTTTCTCATTTGGCTTATTACACCTTCCCCCCCCCAGTGAATCAATGGCACACACTCAGTTTGAATTCTGTGTGAAACCTTTCTGTTGACTTTCGAAGAATGTGAAATCACTTTTATGGTGCCACGCCTGTTGACTTTTCTACGTCCTGGTAATGGAATGGACGAAATCACATCTGATAATTGAACGTTTAAGCCAGAGCTACTCCCATGGCTTAGGTAATGGCCTAATTATTGTGTGGGGGTAAAACAGAAAAATGACAAATAATGGCACGTTTTTATCCTTATTGGGAGTTTTCAATGTAGTCCTCCATCGTACAGTATGCTGCAGACTGTCTTTCTCTTACTGGCCGAGAATTTTTTTTTCTTCGCTTTTTTTGTACATGTAGCACAAATGAGCATTGCACTTGGGCGCCATACTTTACCTCATGTCAGAAAGAAAAAAAAAACTTGTGTATATATGATGCCGTTACGTTTAAAAGAATAACTTTGTGGTTTTGGCCTTGCTGCTGTTCCACTGCTGGTATTTTACAATTGTATTTAAAAAAATGATCAGAAAGATACAACGTGCCTGCAGGATATCATCTGAGAAATACACTGTAGAAAAGTAGTAGTTTGATCTCTACAATCTGGGGCTAAATGTATGTCCTTGTGTACATTCATGTCCTGCCTTAATGTAATTTTTTTCAGTATTGTAATGTAACCTGCAAAACTACAAAGTCCTTCGACAGGCACGTGTTGCATTATGTTTAAGTGACATTGTTCCACCATTAGTTTAGATTATATTTGATCTACCATAGTAGTTCCAGATTAAATAGTGCATGTTGGTGAATAAAATCCCCTCCCCTTGACACCCTATTTCCTTTTTTATTGTTCTGGTTATGTTCTATAACTGGGTTAACAATTTGCAGCCCCTAAATCCATAAAGAAGGGCTTGAGCAAGCAGTTTCCTGCGTTTTGGAGTTGTGTTTGGCTTCTTTTTTTTTGTTGTTTACTGACGTTATCTAAAAATCAAATGCACTCATATCAGCAGCAAGGTGGCCAATAGGAATGGGTGTGGAATGTGACATGAACTCTTTTTGTGATGGGAGTTTGTAGGAATGTACTGGTCAACATAGACCAATGGAGTACCAACTGTGTGGAATGGAGTATAGTGTTTTCAAATGGGGAATTGTGGGCCATCACAGACTGCAGCGCTATTTTAAGGGACATATGAAATAATTCTCATTCATACTGTAAAAGTGCTGCAGTGGTTTACGATCTGCACCTTATGGATCACAAATACCTTTAATAGTCTTTATTTTCCCTTTTTTGTTCTTTGGAATAATTGTAGCTAAATGTATCTACAATAAAGTTATGGTATGGTCGTTCAATACTTCGGCATTCTGTTCTTGGTTCCTTGACTTTTTTTAATGGAATCACATGTTTTTTTGAACAATTATCTACACTGCCTAGCCACAGAGCATTAAAACCAGCAAGAGGTGAAGTGTATAGCATAGAATATCTTGTTACCGTGGGACCTGTCAAGGGTTAGGGTGTATTAGGCAGCAAAACAACACTCGCTTCTTGAAGATGGTGTGTAGGAAGCCATAAAAATGGCCAAATGTAAAGAACTGCATGAATGAAGGACAAAATTGTGTTGGGTGAATGCCTGGGTCAGAGTATCCCCAAAACAGGTCTTCCTAAATGCAAATAATTTTTAAGAAAGGACAAACAAAGTAGCAGAAGGGTCATGGGTTACCAAGGCTTATAGCACTGATTGCTGAAAAAAATAATGCTGGTTTCAGATCACATTGTGAATCTCAGTTTGCTCTGTAGATGCATACTGGTCAGAGAGCTCATGCTCTGGACCTGATCTGAAGAATGAAATTTTCACACTTGTACATTTTCAAAGTCTTTAACTACCCTGGAGAAGAAATGGCAAGAGGATGAACTGTTCGAAGAAGAGAATCCCCTGGAAGCAATGTGATCCTCTGGCCAGTGATCTGCTGGAAAACTTTGGGTTCTGGTGTTTGTGTGGATGTCACTTCGATATGTACCACATGCCTAAACATTGTTGCAGACCTTAATGGTTACGGTATTCCCAGTGGGCTCTTTCAGCAGAAAAATGCATCCTGCTACACTGCTAAAAATGTTCAGGAATTGTCTGAGGAACGTGATGGTTCAACGTGACTTGGCTTCCACATTCCCCACATCTTAATCCAGTTGAGCGTCTTTGTGATGGGATGGACAAACGAGTCGCATCTTACAGGACTTAAAGGATCTTCTGCCAATACCAGATACCAACACACCTGGTTCAGGGCTGTTTTAGAACACTTGACAGGATATGATCAAGTAAAGGTTAAAATATGATCTAGGATTTTCTGTTGATAAAAATGAAATCACCTTGCATATCCTGCATCTTGAAAATGCCCTCATTACAAATTGAGGTCATATCATTTGCTTGATCTCCCTTTGTAATCAGTTGATTGCAATTATTTGAGCTGAATTTTTGGCATTTGTTGTTGGCATTTTCAGTCATATCCTCATCACAGCTGTTGGAATTGGACGTTTTCATCAGGTAGGTTAAGACTAACCTACTTGCTAATAAACGACAGCATAAAATGCATCTTGAGAAATTCTTGAGACTTGAATAAACAGGACACCACAGTGTTCTATTTGTTTGAACTAGAGGTGTTTCTGCCGTCAGCTGTCAGCTACTAAGTATAAACACCTAGGTAGCAAGATAGCTAATCAGCCAATTTGGCTACCCTAGGCTTGCGCTGCATGTTTTTAGCAATTTTTTTAAACTCCCGTTATTCAGCTGTCAATTGTCAGCTAAAGTTTCATGATCGTGACTGGTCTAATGAGAGTTATGATGCAAACGACTGTATTAACCAGTGTCATGGTAGCGTGGGGTCAAAGGTTTAAGTGAGTGGTTTGCTGGGCAAGCGTGAGCTGATGACCTCAGTGTTTTCCTAACCCAGGCAGAGCTCGAGCCTGCACTTTACGAGTACTCGGAGGCCACGGTTTAGATGGACTCACAAGCATGAGCGATGTTTTAATCACATTTTCACAAAGCCTGGTGTGGTAGACGGAGTAGGTCCGAGCTGTGTTTGTGAGTATACTTTTACACTCTCAGCGGGCACTTTTATGGCTTTGTGTATCCAATTTGGTGCTTTCACATTCTGTGTGGCTGCATCAGCTCCTGCCAAGGTGGAGAAAATGAGAGTGGAGCGCTAAGGCTGGAAAGGTGAGAAATGACCTCATGTCAGCTGTGCAAGCACGGAGCCTCCAGTTAGAGTGTAACTTTCCAGCACTAATTTTAATATACTGATACTGATTTCTATTAAGTTGTATAAAATCTACTACTTGGAGGCCCATCTGACTTTTTGCCATTTTGCTTTTTTGCTTTGGGGAATAAATCTGATGTACTGGAGCAGTGTTGGCCACCAAAACACCTTAAACTGGATATCAGTCAGACATTATGGGTCTAGAATCAATAGTGAATTAAGCCATGGTTAACATAAAATCTAACTGGACTGTTTTTCATGACTTAGAATGATGCAGAAAACTAATTATGGAGATAGAATATGCTACCAAATGTATCATTTTTCACAATGTATGTTTTCATAATAAATTAATTCAAAATAATTTATACAAAATAAATAGCATTTTATAAATCCATCTATAATGTGTAGTCCTAAAAAATCTGCAGTTTTCATAAGCATTATTTATTCTATACTCTATTAAAAAACTGTGAACTGGTTCATACGTATATGCTATTTCAGTACAACTAAGAAAAAGAAGCACCTTAATAGGAGTTCTGTTGTTGCATCAGTACCAGTTTGACCCTATACCCAGAATTCAGATAGTCCAACTGGCCCTAAAAGTGAAAAAGTTTGATCTGTGTATTTTTTTTTAGATTGACATCCTTACCTGTTCATTGTGATAAAATGGTCTTTGTATTTGCAACAATTTTACATTTGATGAAAGCTGCACAACCATTTTCTTCTTTTATTAAATAAAGGTTTGATCAGCAGACTGCTGACAGAGTGCATGCAGCTCAATATCTGCCACTGGGATGATTTGCGAGAGAAGGTTTGAGCTGTGATGGACAGAATTTTTTGTTTTACATCACAATGGGGGAGATCAGTGTTCTGGAGTGAAAGAAAAGCCATAAAGAACAAATCATGCCTTAAAATGAAACTGCTCCCTTGATGAAGCGCTTAGAGAGGCTCACCTGGGACGAGGCAACTAAGATAATGTCGGAGGAGGAAAGGTTGAATGAGGCTTTGTTCGCGGAGTGCGATGAAAGACACATGCAGAAATATATCTGTAGCTGCTGAAAAGGCTCGCATGTGCTTCTCTGAGTAATACGTACATAAATATATATAATGTGGAATGCAAATTATGGCCAGTGTGCTTCTCTGATTTTCAGAATGGGGGCTGATTGTGGGAATGGAAGGGCGATGGTGACTTATTACCTGTGTTGACAATGTGCAGGCTCGCGGCATGTCACTTGAGCCATTTATTCTGCGCGCTATAAAAACAAAAGGATGACAAATAAATATGCAGAGGGGGCTCATTGTTTTCCACTTGCTCTGGTTGCCAAAACTTTTTGCTGACCTCTCAAGCGGCAGTCCCAATCCGGCGCTAAACTGTCCGTCACTCAGCGAGCACATGCTTACACAATTCGACCTTTTGACCCCGGCATCTTGTTTTTTCTCTATTTCAAGCTCTGGAGTTAGGCGACAATTGAAATTGTGCATAACAGGCATTTGGTGCTATATCCCTCCCTTCTTTTCTCTATCATTTGTTTTGACCCCCCCCACCCCAACCTCCAATACACACACACAAACTTTTCCTTCACTGGAGGATTACAGTGTGTTGCAGGCAGCCCATTACAATGCCCAGAACAGGACTGGGTTATTAATGCTTGGGCTTACTGATGGGCCTTCAGCTGCAGACTGGCTCTGGGCTTTCTCATACATAATTGGATCCAGCTCTGCGCTCCTTGACTCAAGGGCAGGCCGAGGAATAACCCCAGCTTTAGGAGAGATAGTGATCACACACGCTTCCACCGTACGCATGCATCAAAATCAGCAATCAGCTTCATTGTCAGTCTATCAGTCAAATCTGGCCTTTTTTTTAACTTTATTTTGTGGTTCCGTCAGTGGCAAAATGTATTATCTGGAAGCAGTGCGGCTTCTGTGATTATTGGAGCAGCTTTAGTCTATTAGTTCACTGACTAGAACAATGACAGTTTCCATTTATTTTGGTGTCGAATGAGTCACGTGTGAGCATTAGTACTAAATGTTTTTTTTTTTCTTCCCCGATTGTTTAACCAGCGCTAATTAAAGCCAGGGGGTGTCTGCGGATTATGCATGTGTTTTCCATACCGGAGACACATTGTTTAGAGTACAGCTGGGCAATATGACAATATTTATCGTTATCATGATAAATTACCTCAAAATATGTCACAATATAGCATTCTGAGCACATAGTGGATACCCTCAGTACTCCTAGAACACTTATTGACCAGATCATTTATTCCTAAATGAGCATAATTAGTCCTTTTAATTGGATTTAGCCTACAGTGTAGATACTGAATCAAAGCCATTATGATACAATTTTTATATATATAGTTCGTTTAAGCTTTTCAGATGTAAAAACAATTGTCATATGTGTATTGCAATATTATGTTTATTCCATTTCAGGCTATTAAAGTCTGTGAAAAGCTTGTACAATTCATATATACAGACCCCACCTTAGAGAGAGGGATCCTACAAAAGCTTCCCACTACACTGTAAGTCTATCAGTGGCAATGCAACTTCTGTGGTTACTGGAGCAGTTTCAGTCTATTAGTTTGCTAACTAGAACACTGACAGTTTCCATTTATTTGGTTGTCAAGCATGTCACAGACCTTTTTCTACAACTGTTTCACTAAAGCCAGCAGGGGCCTGTGGATTATGCATATGTTTTCCAATCTTCAGAAACATTGTTTGAGAGTATTTTAAAAAAGCAATCAGCCAATACCCTTCCCCTCATTCAAATGTATGTAGGGGACTGTAATTTGTAGTTGAAGCCATAGTCTGTGAATGGTCTTCAAGACTGGGCCAGCTTGCTGGGGTGGATATGTGCGGTGCATGTGAAAGGTCTGGCTCGTTGGGGTTTAACCCTCTGGGGTGAAAGTGTTAATGGAGCGTCAGAATAAACACACACCTAATCCCACTACCTTTTCACTTGTACAATTAGGAAGTCAGTTGTTAGATGGCTAATGCACTATCCCTCCTCTTTTGTCTCCACTTAGGGGGGAATCAGTTTATGCTAATGACTTCATCTCATTATGCATGGAAAGATTTGTGCAAGTCTTTAGATCCAGAGCATCCCTTGAGCTCTATTAGTATACTGTCAGAGCCTGTGTTTTGACTGGGGAACGCTATATAAGGCAGTATGTTTACATTACATTACTACTGCTATATATTTTTTTCATCAGCTTGTTGCGCCAGAGGCCCATTGAACCCTCAAGAATTTCCCTATTAAATCAAAACACACACTCATTTTGCAGAAGCATTAGAACAGTAATGAATGTCGCTGAAGATGTAATCCTTTATTTTGCGACTCTTAAAGGCCGCAGAAATGGATATATGAATATTTTCCAGGGCAAAATCCCCAAAGAGTCCACAACTTGGCGTCCGCGGTTATTAGTAATGAGAATGAAATAGGAGGTCTTATCAGGTGGTAATTACTGCATGCGGCTCTTCTGATGAGTGTGTCGAGTATGTTTGATTTGCCATCATCACTGGCCCTTCAGCTCAGATGAATACACTGCCCCTGTCCTCGCACCCACTTTCTGTGCTCACGGACCACCATGGCAATCTACAGAATATTGAAATGAGGTCTGGGCAGGGGGGCTTTGTGGAACAGTGCGTCGACCTGAGGTGGCGAGATGCAGAAATAATTAAAAGAATCGTTTGGGTCCCTGTGCTTATTTCCCTTTGCAATAACAGTGTTTTAGTCTTGAGTGGTGCCACTAAATTGCTCCCACTGTTTGCAGATGTGAGGTAATGAGAGCGCCCCAGTTTAACAGTCATGTCTTCCTCATTTGCCTCAAATGAGAAATGTCATCTGCTCCCAAACTCAATCACCTATCCGTCAAAAAATGATATGCGCTCGGCCAAAATGGTGCCGGCGAATGGATGTGTGGAAGTATGAAATTGGCAGACTCTGGATAAAGGTTCACTTTGTAGTTTCTGCTGAATGAACCTCGTCTGAGAATGTTATTTTTTTTTGTCTCTGATTTTGTCTCATTCCTCCTATGAAGAATGAGAATAGTTTTATTAAACAAATAGTGGACATTTGCCACTATTTATTATTTTCTTCTCTTTCATGTTCATAAAATCGTTATAAAACCATATTTTTTTCAGTAGCAAAAATGCAGATAAATAGATATGTCCATCAGGCAAAATTTCTTACCACACCAGAGAGCATTTTGAGAATTTAAAACTATACTGATCACTGCTGATTTGTCTAGAGGGTTCATTTTGATCAATTTTTTTCCGTTTGAGTAATCAAGTTTAATCAGTTAATTGTAATCTAATTCTAACAGCTGGATATACCGTGGGAAGCCACAGACATCTGTTAAAATGGACTAATGGAGTCTACGGTTGTGGACACAGCTTATGTGATTTAAGGCTCGTGGCGGTGAACTGGGCTGAGGCTAATACAGAACATCGGCTCTGTGGTCGGTAGTAACGCAGGGTATGTTCGCTTTCATCTGAGCGTAATTATCCTGGGTGTTTTTAGGTCACAGAGCAGAAACAATGTGTTTGTTGAGAGGTGATGGTAAGCAGTCGTGGCTGACGCAGTGGTCATAACCTTCATACTTCTGTCCAGTGTTCATGTCTCAGCCTGGATGGACAGGTCCACCCACACAGCTCACAATCCACCTTCAACTTTTCTCACACCCTCGAATCCCCCCGACACACTCTTCTCTCTCCACTCACTCACACCATCTCTGGTTT
>JBBKCR010000001.1:42269211-42287238 GCA_037577295.1 Ladigesia roloffi | reverse complement strand
CTCTCTCTTTCTCTTTCTCTCTCTCTCTTTCTCTCTCTCTCTCTCTCTCTCTCTCTCTCTCTCTCTCTCTCTCTCTCACACTAGTCCTTGTGGAATAAATGCTTTCAGATTGCTGAACTACACTGAACATTTTGTGGTGCTATTCCTTCAACACTACTGATAAAATTACATTGCGATTACTTGAAGCATTTATGTTTTTGCATGATAATGGAAAGTGGAATGTGTCTCTTCCTGACATCTTTTAGGTGAGTGTTGAGAAGTTGAGCAATATCAAAGGTGTGAATACACTTGGTGTGGTTGTCCCCCCGTGCAGCACTGATCAGATCATTCATTCCAGATGTTAAGAGGCAGAAAGAGGAGAAAAGTGGGAATTATTTTTGTTTAACATTAGGCTGTGGGATACTACACAGACACTACACGCAAACATTTCACTGTAAAATTCAGCTTTTAAAGCGTATTTAGGTAAATCCGGTTATATACACAGAACCAGAACAACATAGAACCCGCTTAAATAGACCTTACCATTCAGAAATGCAACAACAACAGCAATAATAATAATAATAATAATAATAATAATAATAATTAATAATCATAATAATAATCATAATCATAATAATCATAATAATGAATGTTGTGGTTGTCAAATGTAGTTCTTTTAAAGAATCTTAAAAAATTATATAGAAAAATACACAGAACCTTTATTTGCCACTACAGAGGAACCTTTTTGCTGAGTGTAGCTGAAATAGATTTGCCTGCAGAAAATAAGCAGATAATAAGTAGACCTATAAGAAATAAATATTGCCAATTTGTTTGCAGTAGCTGTCAACGTCAGTGATGGATTGCTCAGAGGGATCACTTTCCCTCTGGTGTTATCCCTGTCCTGACGCTCACCTTGTAGAAGTTCTCATAGGAAAAAAAAGCATGTCACACTGATTAGATAAAAATATATAGAAACCTAAACCCTCTTGCTAGTTTTCCACAGTGACCACGAGGAGTGATTAAAAGGCCTAGTCTTCAAAAAAGGCAATTATTTAGTCGTCTTATTACACTCTCTTGTGAGTAACTCCAGACGAAATTGTGAGCTTGATTGGGCCATCAGGGCGGCATTATTAAAAGAGAGATGAAATCAAATAATTGTTTTTGTGTTTCAAGTATTAGACCGCAGCAATTTCAACGTCTGTTTGAATTAGCAATTGATAACTTCACTTTTCACTGCTGCCGTATCATGTTTACACCGCAAATTGTGAGGTGCCACAAGACTGACAAGCCTGGCGGGGCTTGCCGTTGAAAATGAATTCCACTGGAAAACTCGAAACTATCTGCACGTCAAGAGGAATATCAAGGTAAAAACAGCTCCTCTGTTTTCATTCTTCACTTCTGCATAGGGATAAAAATTAAACTACAGAAAGGAAAAAATGGCTGCTTCTTTTTGCCCTCTTCGGGGTTTGTGCCAGCAGATGCCATTCCATTAGTCTTGGAGCGTTTGCAAAGCCTGGTACGATTGTGCAGCGCTGCAGTGACATCGATACGTGAAAGATAAGCCACAACATCTCCCTCAATCCTTACAGAGACTCAACAGCTGCCTGGGTGCAGTGATGCTGTGATTGGTAATACAATGCAGCTGTGACCATGAAATCGGGTCTTAGTGTAATGAGGCACTTTGAAGCAGAGATTTAATACCAAAATCTGCTACAAAATACTGGGGGAGCTTTCACTACCCGATGATAATCTGCTGTTTAAGTCCTTTTTTTTTTCTTTCTTTTGCGGACTTGGAACCTGGATTAGATTTGAAATGTCTATTTTCAGTCTGGAGCACAGCCTCACCAGCCATGTGCAAAGTGAACACAGCGGAATGCACGCAAAGAAAAATAAGCCAATGTATAAAATGACAGTATTATTAAAGTACATTTTCCTTACCACTTGTGAAAGGGCTCTGTGCTAGCCTGTCTGGACTCTAATACTGGGTCGATCCACTATGGCTGCAATTGCATGAGAGCATGTTAGATTGGTATGTAGGTTAAGTAAATGTACAAGTTGACAGTTATCCAAAGCTGTCATATTTGGAGTGTAATCGATGTGCGGTGCCGCATCGAAATGCTCAGCAGAAACATAAGTGAAGGTCAGTGTAACTGTTGGAATAAAATCTACACCCTTTGAGATGGGGTACAAATGTTGCCAACTTTAAACCAATTTAACATACTCAAATGTGTTTATATATATATATATATATATATATATTTGTTACTTTTCCCCTATTTTTGCCTTTATCCTTAAACCTCAAAATGGGTTTGGACTCCAGGCCTTGGCCTTCACTTAATGTTACCTTTCACTGCAAACCATGGGCTGTAATCCCTCTAACCTACTGACTGATTGTTTATACAATTATTCTAAAAGGCATCAAATCCTATCTACTGAAGTCCTTCTATTCGGACAATGTCTGAGTTAAGGCCACAACAGCTGATGATGGGACTCAGATCATAACTGGTCCAGGCCCACCACAACAAACTCACCATTTCAGCTATTTAATGCCTCTTCAGAGCGGAGGGCCATGATTTGGGGAGCCCTAATTAAATGGTTTCAGATGTTGGCGCTTTTCAAGCCGGGCACTTTGCCCCGAAGCCCCAACTATGTTCTATAACAGCATTTACTTTTGGGCTCAATCCTGCATTTTCTGGTGTGTGTTACCAGGTTGTCCAGACTTTAATAAAGCTATGATATATTTATGACTGGCCAAATCCTATTCTAATCCCACCCTTGATAATAAGCAGCATGCATTAAGCTCAGTAAGTGTTTTGTTAAACAGGCTTCGAAAGGCCTGGCTAGGACCTATGGGCTATTGCCCTGTGTATACAACTGAGTAACCTAATTTGCACTTGGTGTGTAATGTATACCTATAAATAGAGTGAGTTAATTCTCCAGGTCACCTCTAAAGTGTTCCAACCATGTGTCCCTCAGTAGGTGTTTTTTCTAAATGCGGGTTTTTTTTGCAGGCCAACCCAGAGAGAGGCAATCCTGAGCTCTGAGCTTTAATGAGGTGTTGTTGAGCTAGTTAAAAGACTCAATGAACACCGTGAATAAAGTGCAGGTCTCCATTATATATATGCAGATGAATCTCCTTAAGTTTGGAAAAAAGCTCAGTTTCAGAGCTTAATATTCGACTGTATGAAATTTATATGCTACTTGTACTGTGATTATATTGCTACACATACTACACTTCATGAAATGTATTTAAAAAACATTGGTGAATCAATAATGTGATGTGACAATAAAAACAAGGAGAGTGTCACTTGGCTCATTTTGACCAAATCTTATTAATTGGTTTGGGAATTTACATGGGATTTGTTTCTCACCCACCCACAGAAACTGACCTGGTATTGTGACTGGTCAGGGTGCTCATATCAAACAGGCACTGTGATTGGTTAGAGCGATCATTTGCATTTTCTTCTCTGTTACTAGTACTGCAAAGGCAATATTGCAATATAAATTCACAGACAATGTATTGTGACATTTATTTAGTGACTAATATTAATAGTTTTTGCTCTCCAAACACAATTCTCCAACAAAATAGTATCTCTGTGGTCTGTTAAAGATCAGTTAAAGCTGATTGGTTGAGCTTGTGCCCATGGTGACCTTTTCACACCTGGAGCCCCAGGATTGAGGCCAGAGCGGCGGCTGTGGCCGGAGGCCGCTGAGCTGAGAAAGAACAGAGGTTTCCCTGAGAGATGTTGATGCCAGTCCAGGCACACTGTTTATTTTCACCGTTTCACACAGGAATTTAAATTTATTTCTTCATTCTTTAATTTTTCTAAAATGATTTGACTGTTTTGTAGGGAAGCATCCACCCCTACATGCTTGGCCCTGGGCAATTAGTGTGTCAAAAGATATTCTTTATTAGGCCTGACAAAAAAAACCTAAGTATGTAAATAAAAGTCGATTTTACATCAATTATTGTGAATGTCATGGGCACAGTTGATGTAAAATTCTATCCTAAATATTTTATCTGATCCGCAATAAAAGCTGTATAATCCCATTTAACTGCACTACAACCACATGAGGCTGTGTTGGTATTTTTCCAGGGTAATAGCAATAGGATAAAATATGGATTAGTGTTCTTAGATGAGAAATGCCTCTTTATTAACCCATTATCCTTTGACAATTTTCAGGAGATATGCTTTTAGCGGCATGCCTTTGTTTAAGCTGTGGGGTTTGCTATAAGAGGCAGTCAGCTGAATGCATATGGCCAGTGTCTGGCGTAATTAGCTCTGACAGCAGCATTTAGTGGTTGTAATTCAAATCTAATTCAGAACATCTTAACCTTCAGTCTGTCAGAGGCTTGAAATGTGCTGGAGCAACTATGGTCCCAATCATGGCCTTGTGTGGCAGCATGCTGATGTGTCAACAAGCGTGGTTAAAAAAACAGCTCTCCTCAACCATAGAAAACTCATTTACAGTACGCATGGAAGAAGAAGAAAGCCTCACCGAGCCAGTCATGGCCGGGGTTAGAGGCATTGGGCTTGTAATTGGCCAATGCTGTTTAAAGTCACAGAAAAGTAAGGTAAATAGAAGAAAATCTGCTTCAGATTTAACTGCTGCCAGTGCGATTGCATTTAATGCTGGATCTCCCCATAAAGGCCTGCAGTATCAGCTGAGTTTGTGAGCTGGATTTTGTGCTTTGCAGAACTAAAACAGCCAACCGAGATGGAATCAGAAGAGACACTGGATCACCATTTCACATCTTTTTTGCACAACAGTAACAGGATATCATTCATATAATCTCCTTATAATCCTACTGGCTAATGCAGCGTAATTGTAGGAACAAAATTTTGCGTCTTTGGAACATATTTCAAGCTGCTAATTCATCCACAAATTACATTTGAATCATGATCCGGATCATAAAAAGATGTACTCATAGGTGCAAAGCCCCTTTTAGACTAACCTAGGCCGCAGGACATAAACTATTTCAGTCTATTTTTTGTGAAAATTATGTATATATTTATAATTTATAAAATTATATCTCAAAGCTAAGGTATAATGTGTTTATAATTTATAGACATCCCTGTGGATAAAAACCTGCAGTGCAGCATAATTCCCTTCCTTTCTGAAAAGGCACTGTCATTGTCAATTACCTCCGGGTGAGAGACGACTAATAACTGTTGTATAGCCTGCCAGGAGTGTCTCACATTTAAATGGGACAAATAAGCTACCAGAAGATTCAGTGTAATTGTCTTTACGGTGCAAACAGTAAGCACGCAGCGGTGGGGGGAAGAAGCTGTCTGACTGCAGCCATTTAACTCAGCATATTTTCCTTACTCACAGGCTATAACACTTGGGCTAAGTGACGGATGATTGATGATGGTGAGTTGAGTGGCTTCTCAGACCCTTTAAGTGCTCTGAAAACAAATTAAACCTTTCATCATGGTAACATGTCAATTACGAGATTTGGTAATTGCCATCATTCTATCAAATTATTTGCGTGTCTAAATAATTCAGAGAAATTAAACTATTAATCATCCTCGAGGGAAGTTGGCAGAAGATCACGTATTGTGGGTGTCTGAAAGTGTGGCCCTCGTCTACAATACACTTAGCTTATTCTGCGAAATAGTTTTAATTGCTTAATTGCTCCGTCACTGGCAGTTCGGTGTGGCAGTGTGGAAGTGGAATTATCAAAAGTAATACCAAATGTTCCTTCTGCACTTGTGGATTCTTGTTTAACTAATACTTTGCGGCCAAAAGTGGTATTTTTTTTTTATAGCAACTGTGCATTAAATTGAATATATATATATATATTCAATTTAATGCACAGTTGCTATAAAAACATGCCACATTTTACATTTTATCTTTCATTCATTCATTGCCTCCATACTTATTTTATATATACATATATATGCAGTATTTTTGGGGCAATTTGGTTTTTCTGTTTGAATCACTAATGTTAGAAAAAATAAAATTATGGCAGTTGTCTTTTACATCTTGTGGACGTTTTAGTAAAAAAATTAACCAATAGAATATGTCTTTAATCTACATTACAAGTAAAAGATTCTGTTTTAAGGTATTCACATAGTGGAATAATACAGAATTTGGAGGGGACCTGAGTGGAGTGCGGAGTTACCGACAGTTTTATGTTTATTCTTTCTTCCACCATGTATCAGAGCAGCAGCACGTTCGTGTCCGTAACGATGTCTTCAGTGGCTGTGTGTGCTAAGAAGGAGGATCCGGGCTAAATGAGGCGGTGGGGGAAAAGGCCTTCACACATGGAGGTATGCCGAAGTGTCAAAAGAGACTTTGAGAGAGAGGGAGGGAGCGCAGCCTGCTCACACTGCTCTTTGTTATTAAGCAGGTCCAATGAAAACACAAAGGCATACTGTTTTTTGTATGAGTAATGCATTAACCTGCTCGGGAAAAAGTTCACGTTGAAAGTATGGACTCGGACAGCACAAGATTTATGGCGATGGCTGCAGAAATTATGCTTTTTTTCCCCCCATAGGCACTTTAATTATGTAATCATTTCCAGCTGTTTTTCATTTAGACCCGGTCGTTAATTAGGGGTAAGGGTCTGCAGTTCAAGTGCTCTGACTCTTGCGATAAGTTGAGAATTGTCCGGGGGGCTTCTAGGCCCAGGATGATTAGCCAAATCCGCAGCAAAACTCATTTGTTATTCAGGCTTTATTCAGGAGCCTCCTGCTGGGCCCGGAGAAAGAGCTGGGGCCGCTGTTTCCTCTGAGCCCTGCCCTGCTTATCTCCCCCACTCATCAGCTACAATGGCCTTCAAATAGGACACGCTGATATGTATGTTTGCTTTGCCTATTAGGCCCAAATGCAGGGTAAACAGATAGGCAATGAGCCCGTGCACCTGATAATCTTAATTAATGTCTCCATCTCGGGTATGGCATGCCATTCAAGGAACAGCGGGGGGCACAAGCCTGGGCCACTTAATTGTAGGATTGAGATTCAAGTCAAGGGCCTCCGAGCTGTTAGTGATGGCTGAGAGTAGGACCTTCTGAGCAAAGGCAGGTAGATGCTAACCATAAAAAGGCTTTATCAATGTAGCCACTTGGAAATGGAAAAATACACTTGGAATTTTAGTCTAAAATGCAAAAAGGTTCCTAAAATTGCCTGTCTATACTTGCAGTTTTTTTTAAATAGTTGATGTATTTCTGGTGCCTGGCAATTCTAAAATATTCTGACATTCCCATTTTTTCCCCCTGGCTCTGTATTTTTGCAGGATTGCAACACAAATGTATGCGTTATGTCTGTCAGCAGTGATTATAAATTTAGTACATTTATAGTCTGGTAGAGACTGTCAAAACATTTTCTGTGTTGTTAGCTAACTCAGTGAAAAATGGCTAAAGATTAAGTACAGTGCTCTCTGGTAAAATAGTTCAACCATTTGTTTTCAAAGACGTATTCTGAACAAACATTGCAAATTTACTCCAAATTGCCTCTGGAGAGGGTGAGAGAGTGCCTCAATACATCAATGTGTATTAGACAAATGCTTTTCCATATTGGTCAGAATACTACGAGAGAAATGGTTTAATTTAGGAGGCAGTGCATGCTTAAGAATGAAAGTGTATATCCTTTCATTTATAGCAACAGCTATATTGTGTGTTTGTTGTGTTGTCCTTTTCGAATTCTGAATGCATATCCCTCATTGCAGAATAACATAATTTGCAGTGGGCCTGATAACGATCTATCATGAATAATGTTGAGGTACTATCCATACACATCAGATGACTTAAAATGACTACAAATACATCAATACAGAAATTCTGGTAGGCAATATAATATGGCTTCTTTAGGAGTAAATGCCAGCATTAAGAGGAAAAAACATGAGGAAAAAGACATATACAAACCTCTCCAGCAACAGGCCGTCAAATGTCAGTAGTTATTGAAAACAGAGTCAGAATGCCCTCTGCTAGACTGAGTGCAGACGTTTTCTCAGCCAGCCAGGCTGTAATAATACTGACAGTGAAAGTAGACGTGTCCACTTTGCATCCTGCTGCTTTCCTCATATTGGGCATATTTGAATAAAATGTTTCCCGCTTTTACCGCATATTACGCTTTACAGGAGTGCTCTAAAGCAGAAAATTCTTGAAAGAACTCTGCACAGAAAACTCTGAGCCAAGACAAAAACGAAATAAATGTAGTCTTTTTCTCCTATAAGTGGAAAAGATCTCAAGTGACAAACAACATCCTTGACACTAAAACAACTTAAACAAGTTGGAAGGGTAATCTGAAAAAAAAAAAAAAACAATCTCTAAAATTGTTACTGAGATTTAGCCGATATTTCAATGCTTCTGCAGTGGCATATATTTATTAATAATGAATTAATAAATAAATATTTATAGCTATTTAAAAGCACACACTTAATTATGACCATCCTTTACACTGTAATGTCCATTTAGTTTTGCTCAGAAAAAGCAAATCAGCAAAAATTCTTTCCACCACAAGTTGAATTTTGTGAATACACATCTAACAATAAAGGTAGCATTTCACATTTTTATATTGTGATAATCCCACATGCTTACCTGTTTTGCTATGACTTAAGTAGACATAAACACAATGACTACTTTGGTGACAGATTTGAATTAACTAAAAGTGTCAAAACAAACAGTGTAATGCTAGTGGGATGTTAAGTCTAATAGGGTTAAATTAAATCTTAACTTTAGACTAAATCCTGACTGACTGATGTTGACAGGATTTAAGCTGTTGTTTATTCACTAGTAAATATAAAGGTGCCAAGAATTGTTCTTCACTGTTCTTGCATTTAATGAAACTTAATAAAAAAAAAACCCTCCAGGCTGTTTTCTAAAGCTGAATGACATGGATAAGGGCCATTTTGTTTAAATCAAGAAACTGGTCGTAAAGCTAGAAGTAATGATTTTAAGATTTAACCTAACATACTAATGATGGAAATTATTGATTTAATTGTTTAACAAACGTGAGGTCACACCTTCGGTCAGCAGGTCATCCTTGGATTCAGAGAGGCCTTTTTTAAGTCTTAATGTCTGCTCCAGCTTTCTTCCTCTCTGCTTTTCCCCGTTAGCTTTGTGCCTTGCTCTGCTCTCGCTCAAATAAAAATACCACTGTTTAAAATTAATGCGAAAAAAAATGTACTCAGGGAACCAGCTCTTGATTTTTACAAAACCCAGGCCCCAGAGCTAAAAGTTAAGAGAAATATCCCTGATACTTCATTTTACGAGAGTTTGAAGTCCCTCATTGTATAATAATATATAATACCTGCTTCAGTCGTCTGTGCTAAAGCCATGGCCATGACCCAGGCAATTACAGACAGGCATCAAGAAGTCTGCCTGAGTCCAAGTCTGTCTCAAATCCTCTGACAGTGCATATTATTCCACTGTCAGGGCAGCACAGCAACCACAGGGCTTAGGCCAAAGCCCATAACTTGCTAATTCTTGACTTTTGGAAACTACAGTACCTTATAAATCTAATCAGGAGAAACACTTTTAGCTTTGAAATGTAGTAGTTTACCTTGTCACACACTGAAACCTTCCGTGCAGCATGTTTCCCCTTGGCTTAAGTGCGAGGTGATGAATTTCAACTCTCAACAGTCTCTGACAGTCTCCCTATAGATTTCCTGTTAGCATTTTGTATATGCTAATTCAGTGAACACTAAAGGCATTTTCCTGGAGGTCTGGCAAACTGCACTTGGACAGGTCAAGTTTTCATTTGATCATTAGGATTCCAGCTGGTAGATTTTAATACACGATTAGGGTGTGCAAATATTTTATGGGTCACTACATACAAATACAAATATATCAGACATCCCATATAAAATCTGGGGGAGAGTTATTTTTCCTGTCTTCAGGTTTTTATCCAATTTTAAAATGCCCTGGGCTCTTTATATTATGTGAATATTTTATAATGAAAGAACCAGTAGAGATTATTCAAAATTATTCATTTTTTAATACTTATCTGGCAAATCTGATTTGTCTGACACTCACATTAGGTACTGTTTTGACACTGGCTTTAAATTGAAATAGAAACATTTTCTGAAAGTCCTCAATAAATGAACTTCGTTGTCTTTCTGACATTGACCTGTTAGGATTCGCAATAGTCTAGATTTTGTCAAGCCAGTTACTTCCATTTACCCATATCACAGAGCTGATCTGACAAATAGTGTGTATCATGAGCATCACTTTGAACACATATACTTCTGTAAGAAAAAAGAGAAATATAAATATTAATATAAAATAATGTGATAACATTTTATTCAGAGTTGTTTTGGAGCATTTATTTTTTAGAATCTTTAGGTAATGTAAAAAAAAAAAAATTCACTTTTATTGAGCAATGAAAATTTGGAGATAAGCTGCATATACTCTCACACAGAAGAAAAGGATTAAAATAGTCCAAGTCTTTCCCTTGATCTGAAACGACAGATATTCTGATCTTTGACCAAAAAATGCAGTCCGGGCATTCTCCATCATCATTTGTCCTTACCCTTTATGTCTTTATGTCTTTTCCTTGCTATAACCTGAGCAGGAACTTGTAATGGCTTTATAGGGTTCAGCAGCTGTTTACGGGCTGCCACTGCCAGAGCCCATATATTTTTATGACATGTCAGAATCTTCCAGCCCTTGTAACTCACAGTCGAAGAAGAGTAATCACCGTCCTCCGTTCAGCAACAGTGTGGCCCGGGCTTTTATGACACCTGTTATCAATCTCGAGTATGGCACTGCTGTTGTAGTTTCTTTGGTGCGAACAAATGAAGACATTATAGCTCCTTCCTCTTTTCTTTTTTCTGTAACCACCAGTGCTCGTTTTGCCTCCCCTGCTGACCTGCCACAAATCCAAACAAGACCAAATAAATGACAAGTCAAAATGCAAATAACACAAGCACTTTTCTCATGTCCTGAAGGTCCGGTTGGTGACACAGCAAGAGTTTTGCAATCCTTAAGATGAAGAACCACAGGCATGCTAACTGCAACTAAATATTTTTGTTTTTCGGGCACAGCCAGAGTTTTGCAAAAGTGCTGTGGTGCTAAGGTCAGCTTGACTGGTGGAGAGTGTATACAATGTATTCAAACTGTATTGAGCAATGATGTTTGTGGTCATGATGCTTTTCCAATGAGACATTTTTGTGCACTTAATGTAGATTTCTAAGATCAATCCACTAAAGTACACTGGCAGGCCTTTGTAGCCTTTTCTGAACCACAAAACCTTGAGATTTCCGGTTATTGTCCAGGTCTTCAATGCTTACGGGTGGTGTTCTTTCTCAGATCCACAAGCCGGAGAGGCTAATTGCTTATGAAGCGCTGGCTCTGCAGGGAGAGTTTGTCAGGAGGTTTCAGGTGTGTGTTCAGGCTCCGCTGAGTTTATATACAGAGAATGGGTTCATTTCCTTGTGTGCTAGGCTAGAGAAATGTTTCAGCATTTTCCAACCTAATCTCTATCTGCTGTATCTGTTTCAAAGTGTCTGTTACAAGAAACAATAATGTGGAAAAGTGTAAAGAAATATTTAACCACTGGCACATTAGTTTGCTTCTCAGATATATCTGATTACATACAAATTTGCAGTTTATGAACTATTTATCTATATATTCATTAAGATTGCACTGCAAACAACTGAATACACTTTAGGTGTAGATCATAAACTGGGCTTTGTATTCTGTATTGCTATGACAGAGGTATAATAACGATAGCCCTGACACTTTTTGTTCTGTGATGTTAACTTTTCAAATTATATGCACTGTGGGCATAACTCATTGCGAGGTGGTAATAATGTGAAGCCTTTAGGGTAAGTTAATTTTTGCACACATTTTGTGCTGTAAATATCTTTTTTGTACTATAAGGTTAACATTTGCACACTTTCCATTGTGCATGCCATTTTACATTTCCACTTTAATTATACTTTTATACTTTTTGCTTTGTAAGGATAACTATAGCACAATAGTTGCATTCTATTCATAACATGTGCAAACTGTAAAACAATTGCATGGTAAGGGTAACATTTACATACTCTTTTTAACTTCTTCAAAATATTTGTGTTTCTTATTTATGCTTGACATTATATGTCACTGCTACTGTTCTACACCTAAGAATAGCTTCAATGCAAATTCTTGCTCTTTAGATTCATGTGAATAATGACAATAAACTTGAAGTAAACTGCCTGAAGACCTGATAACAGGGGCCATGAGACAGGTGCTGAAACAAAGCACACTAGTATTAGAAGCCAATGGACAGGTGCTGAAGCAACATCTTAATACAGATGCAGCCATAGGAGTGTAGGTTGAAAAAAATGCTGGATTATATCCCTTAATGCTTGCAGGCTGTGACTTAGTGTAGTGCACTGAGGATCTAATGAAGCCACTCATTTGGCCAGGAATCCTGAGCACGCTGCGCCTCCGTCTGCACCTCTACCTTCACCTCCTCTCAAAGCCAAATCAAGCACTCCGTTCTGCGTTCATCCCGTCCCCTCCCATCCCTGTCCTACTGATTTGTAAGTAAATCATAGCTGTCAGTATAGTAGCAACACTGATTAAAGTTCATGGGTTTAATAGATCATTTTAAATAACCCCAAATTACTCCCCTCTCCCCTGTCGATCCACCTGGACCCCTGCCCTGGGTGCATGGCTGTTTTCAAGCAGCACAGCTCCGGCCGTATCCAAGCTCGCGGTTCCTGCCTATTCCCAGAGGGTCCCGCGCTGCAGGCCTACAGCAACATTCTCAGCTGTATTTAATCTGCTCTGAGACAAGCTGGCTATGAGAAAATGCAAAAGAAAAAGGCGCAGCAGTGGAGACATGGAAAATCCTGGACAGTTGGTGCGCTTTGTTCACTTGGTGAGTTGGAGCACGTCCCGAAACGGGCCCCATTGGCTCCCCTGGTGATGCAAGTCTGTTCCAATTAATTGTGTTTAACCATTCTAATCACACTTTAGCACATTAATCCTATTTTCAATCCAAAACACATCTGAAACGGGCAGCATGTGCAGTTTCTTTTTCTTTTATTGCCACCGCAAATCAGATGAAACCCAGAAACCTGGGGCCCTAGTTTTGCATGCACTCTGATTGAACTTGGACTTCATAAAACATAGGACCACACTTTTTTTAAGGTGGAATTTATTGCAATACGATGATCCCATGACAGAAAAAAATGTATCCCCAAAGATTCTCTGAAATTGCCTGTGATAAAAGGGCAGTTAAGGAGGGCTATTACGAGAAGGGATCAGGGGTTTCTTCTGACTACGCCACATTATTGCACATGACAAATACAAGCAGTCACCGTATCTTGTCAGACACACATCCAAACTCACACAGACAGCTCTGGTTCGTAAAGCCAACTCATCTGTTAATAAAAATCCACAAAGCCGGCTAGAATATCCAAGCCTCTTTTATTTTCCTAGAAAATATCTCAACTTAAGGTTTCCATCTTTGATATTAGACCTTCACTGTCAAATAATGAAAAAAAGAAAGAAACAAAGGGCTTGCTTGAGCAGCTTTTTGCTGGCTAGAGTGAAGTTTCAGCTTTACCCTTGGGCTCCTACAAAAAGATTATACATCCAGGATTGAGAGGTGCTTACGTTTTATGAGCAGTAGTATAATAAATTATGCCACATTATTAATTAAGGGCTGAAAAGCAAACAAAGTATCAAAACAGAGGCCTAATTACCACGTTCGAAAAAACAACACAGGTATAATAAAGCAATACATATTAAATTGTAGACCAGAGAGAGAGAGATAGAGAGAGAGAGGGGTGGGGGGTGGGGTTCAGTGACGTCAGTGTTAGTGCTGGGTAATGATGTAACTAAAGAGGAGAAAATAGAGGTGTGCTGCCAGCTTAACATTCCTTTAATCCACTTTCACTCTTCACTTGTCTTTAACATGCCAGTCTTTAAAGGCCTGTTGCTGAATGGATCTGTTGTTGCAATGTGAGCAGAAACCAAGAGATTACCAAGAGTAAACCAAAAGTACTCTAAAACCTGTGCTATTTGATGTTTATAGCAAATAGAACTACAAATAAAATTTCTCAACATTTTTGTGGCACTTTCTCCAAGCAAAATATGTGTTTTTTAACTGTCACTAAAATTTATTCTATATTACCAAATAAAATGTAGTAGTAATAAATTACTTGAAACAACAGTAGCAAATCATCTTTTGTAGGTAATTAGAACCACTTTATGTTGTTTAAAGAACAATGTTCAACAGGTCCTGCTTCATGAAGTAAATCCGTACAAAGAAACATTTATGTGTTTGTCATTATTATACATGTTCACTCTTGGTGAAAACGTCCGTTTTTTGACTCACAAGAAGAGTAAATTGTGTTTTTATATATAACCATTTATATAAAAGTCTGTACATCATGGAGAAGAATTGTATTTATATATTTACATTTTAAGAAATGTATTTTATGAACGATTGGTTTGCCAATTAATTGAGAATCTTCTTTTAAAGAATTTAAGAGAAGATAATCTTTTTTTGCTATGCTTTCAGATTCATCACAAAAGATCCATTTATCACAAAAGATCTACACTGCATACAGGACATGTTTAATATCGTATGTAATAAGAAAGAAATGAAGTATAAATCACAAGAAGCAAAAATCAGATATGCCAAAGTTTCTGCCTGAACTACTGGAGAGCTATGATTCGCTTCCAGGGCTGAAAAGAAGTGGCTGTAAGTAAGTTGCCCACTGGTTTCCATGCTAGCAGCACGGAGAGAGTGCGGTTATGAAATGCTGGTGACCTGTCTCCACTCGAGCTTTGACTTATGAAGTGACAGCTTTCTTGAGGCCATGTTCTGCTTGAACAAGTCTTTTTCCAGCTGGTAAAAGTGGTTCTTCACAGAAGCTCTTTTAGAGACGTAGGAGGCCTCAGAGAGCGAGAGAGAGAGAGAGAGAGAGAGAGAGAGAAGGGGAGAGAGAGAGAAAGAGGGAGGGAGAGAGTGCAACAAGCCTCTGATGTGTTTAAAACTATAATTCCATGTGATATCTAAATATAAATACGACTGATGACTGAGTTATCCTTTTTGTGGGTCTGGTGCAGCAGCCCCAGTGAATAAATACCCTCAGTGGTGGATTGTCATTGTTATTAAAAAAAATTGTGGTTCCCATAAAATGGTAACTTACATAACATCTGTGTACATAACTTATGTTTGCTTTGTAAAATTTGGTCTTGGTCTTTTTTAACAAAACTGTTCAAATAGTATATACGATGTTTTTTTATTACTTGCCATAACATTCAAAAGTTAATGATTGTGGTTGCCCACAACTGTGCTGTTTGTAATGTAACAAAATAATACATGATAATTGTTCTGTCACATACTAATAGAAGTATTAGAAACAGTGCCTGAAACATCCCCAGAGTGAATTTCTGTTGTAATATTTATATGAGAAGGAAGAAATGAAGTATTTGTCCTGGAGGCTGAAGAATAAGACATCACTGCTCTATTATGCCTGTAAAAAGTACTTGTGGTCTGAGGTCTGGTCGAAACTTCTGTTGCTTTACAAAAAATGATGAAATTCTTTTGAATAAATGAACTCTTTACTACTCCTCTTCATCCATTACTTCCATAAATATGTGACATACATATTGGTTACTGTAGACATGAGAAGATTAGAAGCAAATCCTTAGCTCAGACATTGTGTATTGTGTGTGATTCACCTTCTGTGGACTAACACAGCAGTTGTTTGCATGTCTGGGTTGTGAAAAAGGCTCCTTTTGTGGATTTTGTAGAAACAATCCCTAAACTACAGTGCTGTATTGCCAATTCAAGGTTCTAAATAACTCCAAATGTCTTGTGTTTTTCAGTGTATGATGTAAAACACCCTGCATTTTCTCAAACCAGCCTAAATGGAACATGAGAACGCCAAACTGAAAAAAAAAGGCACAATATTTCCCAACTCAGCAGGAACGCGGAAAAAATAAGAGCTATATTAACTTTACACATGCTTACAGAATGAGTCTTTGTTCTCTCTTTTCCCTTTTAGCCACCACTTAGAAAGTGAAAAATAAATATGTTGGCAACAGTGGGAGAAACAGTGAGAAATGTGTCCGAGGAGGTGCTCCCCAGTCAGCTTACCGGTGTTTTGTACCTGGCCCGCAAGTGTGAACAATCAGTGGAAATTATTTGCAGGGATTTGATACAAAGTATTAAGACGGTCTGACATGTTTGCCAACTCAGATCATGGAGAATTAGATTGAGGGACACGATGTTCTCCGCAAGCCTGCTTTTGTCGGCCCTGTCGAATTCACATATTTTCCGACTGTTTGGCGAGATGAATTGGATCCTGGTGGATTTGTGTAACAGGATAAATACAGATGTAGGATTGGGCTTGTACTTGGAGAGGGCACCACATGGTAGGTGGGGTGGAAACTTTATTTCTAAGCTGTCTGACCTGAAAGACAATCTGCTGAAATCTTTTTTTCTCCTTTTCAGCAGGAACGTCACAGGAAATTGAAGATGTCTCTGAGCAGCAGCATTTGTCTGGCGTTTCTCATTTAACCTCCATCTTTGGGTTGAAATTTCCAGAGTAGCTCACACAAGGAGTATCAACAGCGTCTGAAGTGTTTAGTGTGTGGGAGGCTATCGTTCACTCTACCATCAACTTGCTCTCTGCTAAACTGCAGCAGATTCAGGGCCATGCAATCAGGTCCAAATTTCAGGCTTGGTTGACTGTGTTGTTTCATATATCCTTTTATAATACAGAGAGATGGTGACCAAAAGGAAAGCATTATGGAGATAGCTCTGTCGAGAAGCAGCCTGTTACATGCTAATGAAGCAGAGCTGCATGTCCTTTCTATGCAATCAAGACACTGCTGCAATTCAGTTACTGGTATGAATGTTATTGAATGAGATGGACATGCTTAAACTGAGCCATATCTGTTTCTAGTTGTTTTTCATTGTTCCACATCCGGTAAACTGAAACTTTTTACTTTTCACTGAACCTACTCAATTGAATCTGGTCATTGGACATGGAAAAAAATGAAAGCACACAAAATCTGTGGTCAGAATGTCTAGTCGTAATTGGTGAGTTAATGTTTCTTTTGTACTCCCTTTTAGCTTTTCACAATAGGAGGTATGGTTATTACTAAATGATTCAAATGAGAAATATGGGGTTATAGAAATGTATTCCTATGAAAATGTAACCCAATCTTACACTGAAATACATTAGGAAATAAGAACTGCTGTAAACGTTGACTTAGCAGTAGTAGATGTTGTGAATATTAAATTTGCAAACCATTTCAGTAATGTATATTTTCAGTGACAGTGTGTGCTGTACTTACAATCTTCTCTTTTTTCACAGTTTATGCCTTTTCAGGAGAACAAACCTTCAGTAAATTCTCTGCTGGAGAGTTATCCCAATCCTTTGCTAGCAAAAGCTGATCGCTAGTGAAAACCAGTGTGTTTTAGCATTAGATTCGCACAAATTGGTGGTAATATAAAATAACAGACGTAGCAAATCAGTGAATACAGTAACCGGGAACACATGTAATAAGAACGAAAAACAAATTAAGGGCTATGGCATGAGGAACTTAATTTCCAATCTCCAAATACGTCTTCTCTATCAATATAATCTAATCTGTTGGACACCCAGCCAAGAGTAATATTCGCAAAGAAATGAAATTGCATATTTAGATAGATAGGCAGCTGTGTTCGTACTCTGTGGCAAACAGAGGGAGGAAAAAAAAAGAAACATTTGGAAAGCTTTTATTCATCACTGAACAGCAGTATTAGACTCTTATGTTTGGCCGACAGCTCACAGGCATTTGTGAGTGAATGCTACAGTAGGCATTATAGTGGGCTCTTTCAGAAACGAGGTGTGTCTGATATGCAGCTTCATGCTGGGAAAAAGTGTTCACCAAACATCAGGTACTGCTTTTACTTTTCCATCGTTGCATTTGACATATGGCCAAGTTAAAATGTTCTGATATTGTGAGACTATTTGCCTGTCAGGGATATTTTTTGTGTGTCTGTTTGAAATGTATTTGCTGTCCCATTACATGTTCAGCGTTATGAATGCTCACAGTGTCAGCTGAGCCATGAGCATAGATACAGGGCTGCAGAGAAGGA
>JBBKCR010000001.1:42234024-42245065 GCA_037577295.1 Ladigesia roloffi | reverse complement strand
CACCTTCGACTTGGATGCCCTGGGGGTAAGCAAATAAACATAAAATTTTCATTTTTGGGTGAACTATCGCTTTAAGAAGCAAAGTTGTAATGGATACAACTTTGCAGTCAATGTCTGTTTACTTCATTTACTAGCTACAGGGATGAGCAATGCAGTTATTGTTCATAATGTGCTTTAAGTGAAATACCTAGAGATCTCGTAAAGGAATGCTCCATATAATTAACCTTTATTTTTGTCTGGAATATTAAATACGAGTTGAGTAGACATTATTTACGTTTCATTTCACTTGACTCTGTGATAAGTAGTTTGTGTGCCAGTCAGAAATGCTAGCCTGTCATGCACTAATGTGTGGCCTATGTGTGTCCCTGCTGTGTGTGAAATCGACAGATCAGGTTATAGATTTAATAAGAAACTGCAGGGTTGGTTTTTTGCTTCCTAACCTCAAGGCTTTGTTGGAACTGAAAAAACCCTACAGAATATTTATGCCTCAGGAAGTTGAAACATCTGGCAGGGTTTTCCAATGAGCTGGGGGATTCTGCAGTGCTGATTAGCCTCTGCGACGCTGAAATACACTCCAGCTCTGCGGAGTCCCACAGAGGTGGCAGGTAGAGCTGCTTTAATCAAAGTACAAACTTACAATTCAGAATTATACACGGGCAGATAATTACACACATGCTTTAGGTATGACCTGTACCTTTACAGTGAAAATCATGAACTTTAAAACATACTGACAGTCTGTTGATTGCCATCAGCTTTAAAATGAGCAGTTTTTATCCCAGTCACATATTGTGATTCTAATACATTTGACTCCCTAATGAAAGTACTTCCATATTTTCTTCAAATGTGATGCCTTTATTCATATTGAATGGGGTACCATGAACTTTCCTGTTGACACACCAGATGGCACTGTGGAGTTACACTCTAGAAGTCCCAAGGTAGCCTGCCTCCCTAGAACCCCCACCCCCTTGTCTACTCCACTCCAATGTCCACCTACTATTTCACACCTCATTTTACCTCTGGCAATACCTGATTTATGAGTTAACTCTTGAATCCTCAATATGATCACTGGGTTATGAAGGTCCGACCCAACAAGCCAATATTTGAGCACAACAAGTAACAATAATAGGGCCTTACACAGACTACTTATTCAGGAGCATTAGCATAATGCAGCAGATCCCTGCTTCAAAGACCCAAGCGCTTCACACCACATCCCCACTTCCATTCTCTTTTAATTGGTGCTGTCTCTGGATGGGATGGCAGAGCTGCTCCTGGTTAGCCCTGTCACACACCAGCCACTCAATGGACACTGTTCATTTCCCGCACAACGCACTTTCAATTAGTGGTCTGCCTTTCATAGTGGTGTGAGGAGGTGAGGGCACTAACAAGTAGGCAAGCAGCTAATGAGTGAGTGTGAAAACACATGGGCACTAGACACCATGAACAAAAAGGTTCCAGCCCAAGTGAAATATCCTGCCAATAAAACAACAAAGAGGACAGAAAGCCATAATACAGCTCTAAACTCTTGTGGCTTACAGTATTCTAAAGTATTTCTAAATCTAATGTTTTAAGTGGAAATTCTCCTGGTCAAGGAAACACATTTTACATGGTAAAAAGCCAATTTTAAATCCATAAGCCATTGCCTATAATTAGCTTGCGATTTGTAGGCCTTTTCAGATGTAAAATACTACTCAGAGTTATTCTGACAGATGAATGGGTTTTTTCATAATGCATTTAGTCTCGAACAGGGACATGCTAATTTAACGCACCTTGACCAGAAGCATGACCCGATGTGCGACTAATCTTTCTGTAATCACAAAATCGTAAAATAAAAAGTCAGTGTGATTGCTTGGCAGTGACATTCGCCTGGAGACATTTCATTATTTAATTGAACTTGGAGCTTGCTTTCATCTGCACTCCGGCTCGTGGGCTCCTCTGAGCTCGTGGGCAGAAATGTTCTTTCATTTTAAAGAATCACTTATTACATGTAGAATCTGTTCCATAAAAAGGTAGGAATGAAAACATTTAGCATTTTAAATCACTAGAAATGCGGACGAGGCGATGATTACTTTCACTCTGCAGAAATGCCTGAAGTAAACATGTGATGCAACGCTTTGGTTTTGAGAAAACAGGAAAAGATTGGTGACTTCAAAGCAGCTCTGATCAGATCGGATGCTGCCATGGAATAACATCTAATTGCCTGCATGCAAGGGACCAAGGTATGTACATGAAAGAGGAAACAGATTTTGACCAGCAGCAGCTCAGTGCCATCTTTGTTGTAGGTGACTTGTCTTTCTGTCTCTCCATAAGAGAAAGAAAAGACAAATCACAGTTGACGCGTGCAGATAATGAAGCCACAAAGTTATTCACAACTTATTATGAAAGGTTTGGATTGACCCAGTTTGACAAAAGCCTTTTAAACCAAAGACACTGAGACCATGCACGGCAAGTTTATCCCACTCTAACGCTCAGCTCCTCCCTCAGCAGCGGAAAGAAAGAATAAAAACGAGATCCACTTTCATTTTCTTCAGTGAATTTCCCTCCGTTTTTATAGTTGGATGTACGAGGGCGGATTTCTATCTGCAAGGACAAAAGGAGCCCCCAAAAAAGGCAGCACTCAAATACTCCCTTGCATCGCACCCTTCCCCAGCTCCAACGCTGAGGAAAGAGAAGCGTAATTGCACGAGTGTGTGCACATCTCAGAAGCAGATAACAACACATGCGTGCTAATGTGAGTGTGTACGAGGTTGAGATATCCTCAGACCCCAGAGCGTTGAGAGAACGGGAATGTGCGTCTGTTGACAAAAGGGATTTCAGATTATCTTTCTCAGATGCGAGCGCTCCATTGCACCAGTATAACGGCAGACAAACCAAAAAAATGAAAAGACACGTGAATGTATTTTGCCTTCCGGGCCGTTGACTTTGAATGGAGGCAGATAGAGTCCTCTCATCAAAAGCAATCATTTACATTGTATTGCCGCTATTTGGATTTAATTAAGGGGTAATAATGCAGAGTTAAACACTTTTTGCAGCGTGAAGGGCCCCTGGCATTGCGCACAATCAATCCATTGTTTTAAAGAGATCTTTTATTCAGTGCCCGCAGGGCGGAAGAAGTCAGCGTATGTTTAAAGATTGTCCACGCACACAATCCTGTTTACCCATTCAAAAAGAGTCTGACATAACATATGCTCTGGGTCAAGCTACTGAAGCATAGAAATCATCAGAGAAAGGGCACATCGCCTGTCTCTTTGCAACAGCCAGTCTAGGACTTAATGTGATTGAATACACTCTGTTGGCGAGGAACACAGGAGTCAGATTGACACCGGTCAGAGTTCAGTTCATAAGCAGATTCAAGCACCATATGAATACAAACACAGGGCACGTCGGATGTCTGGGATCTGCTTTCAAAATCACTGCTTTGCTTCCGCATGGGTTTCCTTCACATAATTGTGTTCTCTCTCTAATGAGCGTTTGTTAAACAGGGACTCATTAATCTCTACTCAAAGAGAAATAAAAAGTTCTGCCCAGTCTAATGACCACAGTCGACTCTGGCAAATTCATCACAACTTCATGTTAAACTCCCTCCTTCCTTTGTTATTAATTGTTTATTCAGGATCCGTGCTGCCATTCGATAAGTCTCAAATCCCTGTCAGCCTCTTCCTTGTTGCAGGCCTCACTCCCAGGCAAAGTAATCCCCCATCAAACGGCACGGGCCAGAAGAACACAAGGCTGAGAGACAAATCCACTTTTTGGACATGACAGCATTCGGCAGAGTGTTTACTTCCATAGGTAACAGAAGTAAACAAACAAACAAAAAACTTCCACAGCAGCAGCCGCCTTTATCGAAAGCGGCTTTGTCTCTCGACTACAGTAAGGTCAAACCAATGACTTTCAGGGATGCAGAATGACACCGAGCAGCTGCTTCACTTTTTTTTTTTTCAAAATGTCAAGTGTCTCAAAGATTTTCGGTGACTTTGAAAGGATAAACAGCAGGATATTATTAAAATAAGCATGTAGGAGAAGAAGATGAAGAAGATGTATGTGTGTATAATGTGGCTTGCGTACAGTTATTTATTTATTTCTGCAACATGATAAGTACTGCATGACACCATTCTGTCAAGACACCAGGCGCTAAAAAATACAAATTAAATAAGATAAATTCAATAATTAATAAATAAATTGGCAACAATATCTGCAAAGGATACCATTGAATGAAGGATTTTCCTTTAAGATGTTATTCCACATCTCTGTTATAGCTTTAAACTTACACTCTGAAGCTATAAGTACTCTTCAATGTGAGTAAAAGATGTGGGGGGGGGGCAGCACATACTGTGGTTTTATCAAATCCCAGTTATGTCATGCGCTCTCCATGTAGGCTTATTAATTGCTATGCAGTTGGTTATGTTCCCATTAGAGAGACACAATAACATGGTAAAGTGAAGCAGTTAGTGCTTGGTCCATTATTGCTTTATCATGTGCATTGATCTGGTTGTGCTTTTCGGAAAGCACCCAGAAGGTCACAAAATTTAATTAACATGGATATAGCATGAAGAAGTATAAATATGAAAGTACATTAAGAGCGTAATTAGTGAGTCTCTTTCTCACTCCTCCACTTGTAAATCAAAATATTTAGGTGACACACCACTTGGTTTTGATGAAACAGGTCCAAACAGACCAAGTTCCATTTACCAAGTCCTGCCAATGTGACTTTGATGAATGACCAATAGTTACCCAATCCTTATAGGTTCAAATTGAATGTAATCAAGATGAATGTTGCTTGCAGGGCCAATTATGTACAAGGCTTCCCACTGGTTAAGATTCTTATGCTTTACTACAAGGTAGATCAATAAGTTATTTATTGTTTTTTTCTCCTCTTCCATAGACTGTGGGATGCGGGGACCTACAGTTTGGACACTACCTCTGAAATACCGCCGCTTCTGAATAGGAGTGCATATTGAACGTTGTTTCCCTTTAATGATTCACCACTCGACTTTGTTAGCTAATGTGTTCGCCAACATTCCCAATAATAACCCAGAAAAAGAACAAGTTCCTCAAATGAGTTTCGGGGAAAATCACTCTTAATAAATTCCTATATCCACTCATGATTTTTTATGGTTGTAACCTTTGGTGTTTCATTCTTCTTCAGATTTAATTAGGCCCCTGGCTCACCACGCTAGCCAGTCTGTTGATTGGATAAAAAATAGAGGCCTTTCTACACCCTGAGTCTAGCGGTTCAAACCCATAATGCTAATTATAATGATTAATATTACATTTATTCATGCCACAAAAAAGGAACTGAACTCATTAATGGTTTGAATTTAAAGGGGTCAAATCATATGAAAGGCAGGTTCAACTTCAATTTAGTGATTCGAGATTCTATTGTGGAGGATATAATATTTTGAACAATATAAATAGATTAGTTCAGAACCTGCTCCATCCTGAGTGATGGAACAACATCTTTAATAGCATATTTTTATTTTTAGACCCTAGTGTGAATCACTCGAGCAGAGGCTGTAGCTATTATATTGACCTGTGTGCAGGTGTGTGTTTGTGTGTGTAATTTTATGTGTGGTTCATGTGACACTCTCTTTCTTGCTCTGCAATCAGAGTCAGAACAGAATGGCCCCAGCACAGGACATTCTAACATGCTTTCTCTACTTTTCGGCATTCAAATGTAAGGCCTGTCACAGCACTGTCAGACTAGGCATATGGGGAGTGTGTATACACGCGTGTGTGTCTGTCTGTGTGTGCACGGGACTAATGTGAAAAGCCGAGGGGCGCACTGCTGGTGCCTGTTGATAACCAGTCAGACAAATGGCTGATTGTGTCTGTGCCTTATATGCACAGTGAGGCAGGTGGGTGTTAGAGACGTTCAATAGGCTCACAATTTCACCCCACAGCACAAACACTAGACTTGTGTATACATACACAATCATATTACGCAGAAGTAATATGCAAGCCACAGACATACACACACACGCACACACACACACACACACACACACTCAGAGGGTGAGCTAGGGAGTCAGACAGAGGCAGGGAACTCATTGCCTGACATCAAGAGGAATGAACCATTAAAAGTTGTGGCCATGCATTGTCAGCCGCACAGATAAGACGTGTGAGCCGGGGGGGTTGTAGGAGTGGACAGCACCCTGTCACGGATCCTCCAGTCTCTCGCTGCCATTGTGTCAGCACCCATTCCAGCAGCGCTGATGTCTCACTGGGGCCGACAGAGCGCCTGCCACACAGAGACGGGCCATCCTGCCACACTGGGTTGGGGGGTGGGGTTGGGGGGCGGGGGTCTTGGTTTAGACGGGCTGCTCAGGCAGCTAGCAGATAATCAGCCAGACGAGGGCTGAATAGCCACAGTCCAAGAGGACAGGAGGAGAAGGGAGGAAGAAAGCAGAGCAGAGATAATGAGCATGGTGCAGCGCATGCTATTTCACGCACACCTTCGGATTATTCCCCTTGACACTCACACCAGCTCTCACACAACACGCAATTTACAGTCACGAAGAATGAGAAAAAAAATGATGCTGAAGAGTCAAGACCTTGCTTCAAGGTAGTAGTACCCATTCTGGGTCCTGTAGTACCCTTACCTATAAAGGTGTTTTACAGCCTCTAATTTCCCCAACTAATTAAAAAGACCTTTGTGAGTTATAGCATGATTGTTTGCTTTTACTCTCTTTTCAGACTTGGAATTTTATTTCTGAACTCACAAAACCTCAATTAAACAGTTGAGGCTCAGAGTCAGCCTTTAGATATTAATCATAAAGATTTCATTTTGAGGTTGGTGTTTTTTACTTTCTCCACTGGCTTTTTTCTGGGATTTCAAACAGCTCATAATTTTAATTTAAATTTTAATCAAGTCTAATAATTTTAATCAAGTCTAACTGGTTTAGTAAATGCATAGACAGTGATGCCATTTTAAATGATGTTTACTGATTGGCTATTTCATTATAAATAAAGTACAGAAATTACTTCTGGGATTTTCATTTAATGAGAATTTAAATGATGTTTTTCAGAAAGCAATAATAAAAATAGTCCCATAAATAGTCCCATGTGACATTTGCTCTTTAGTGAATATCTAACAACGTAAAACGTTCCAGCGTATGCAATCAATGCCATAACATCCACTTGTGAATGTGACACCGTTTAAAGTTGGAATAGTCAATACTGGGTGTCTTTTCATCAACTATTCATGGATGCCACAAGATTTTTATGTGTTATGCCTGGAGCAGAGCACCAACAGATAACCTTAGAGAATCCAAACCGACCGCTGACCTTGGGGACTCAAGGGGCGACCTCGGGCTACAGGGTGTTGTCTGAATTACCAAGGAGCTGCTCACACACACCAACAACAATGTGTACTGTTCTCTGCTTGGAGAATTTCCTCATAGATGGCACCTTAAATTATTGATTTGCTGTTTGAATGCCCAGCTCTCATTGTTTTCAAAGCACTGAGAGTCTTTATTATTCATAGCATCTCATGTGAGCACTCTGTCTCACTTCTGTCCCGTATTAATGAAATATGAGAAACCCCATGGAATACTGCCACATGCCACCAATGAAGCTGTGTTGATTTAATGGCATCAATATTACACAAGGTTATCAATAAAATGATTTCATGTTTCAAAGACCTGATTTTCAAAAGCCACCACTGCCAACATTGGAAAACAACACTATAACTATTTCAGAGGGAGGCAAATGCGGTGCCCGTACAAAGGAAAAACAACAGGCAAGAGGATACCTGTGCACCAAATAAACAAACAAATAATCGTAGGTGCCAATTATTCCGAAATCACAAATGTACAGAAACAGTAGCCTTTGAATTCAGTCAAAGCTTTTGTGCGGTTATTTTCAGCTGATGGTGTGGTCTAACAATATGGCTTTCAGATTAGAACTGTTTTTATCTAGTTCACTCCTCATTTTATATTCTCTTTCATTTGAACACAGTTCCCCAAAGGAGATAATTACTCACCAAATGCTGCACACCTATTGTACCAGTGAGCTCACATTCTGTCGGTATGACACGAAAGTAAAATGTTACATTATTCTGATGCGAGAATGTTATGGATTAACCACATATTCAGCATCATTAAGAAATGCCATGTGTGCTCTACCTGTCGAACACCCCTGCATATGCCTTATTATCTAATTAGAGAGAATGTGGTGATGCAATGTGAAAATCCTTTCGATCTGATGTGTCAACACTAAAAGGCAGACACCGAGGAGCTGAACAGAAGCTTTATTTGGTGGAGAGCATTTCAGCAGAGCCGATTGAGCTGGTAATGACCCGCAGATGGAAGGCTTGGTGAGACATCACACCTCGGTCTTAACGCATCTCTTATCTCTCACGGCTCAGCGGACTGTTAAGGGAAATGCGCGCGAGAGAGTAATTTTCACACAATATTCTACTTGTTATCCGACAATATACTCCCCTGCAGTGGAACAGGGTTCATTTCATTTAGAAGCAGGCCGAGGGACATAATCTGGCCTAGTTCCCCTGATTTATGATAAGGTGTCAAACAAACTTTTCTAGACTTTTTCCCTGTTGACTTAGGTATGCAGAATTCTTATTCGGATTTATAATTAGCAGCGGTCTGAGGTTGTCATATGGGTGTGTGTGGGTAGGTACATGTGTGTGTGGCAGTGGGGAGAGAAGTGAATAATGACCCAGGAGGATGAACCACAAGGCCGTGTCAGGGGTAGAGTGACTGTCACATGTGGGACATGAGCCTAGCAGCGCTGAACTATATCTGCTTTGTCTGAGCAAGAGGAACAAAGAGGAAGCATGTGATCATCAGAGGAATTATGCTGTTGTAATTAATCAAAAATAAAGTTACAGCTGTTCTCTCTGGGCATTAGACAAAAAAAAAGATATGAAAAAATGCACTTTTCATCTAATCTCAGTATCCCTCTGTTCAGATGCGGTATAAAAACCTCTCAGACACGTTTTACAAGGCCATTTGACCAATCGTGCGCTCGTTTGTGAGAGGAAAGAGCCCTTCACATTTTGCCTCCCCCAGATCCCAGCCTACTATCCTATAAGTGAGAGCATAGTGCTGATAATCATGCACTGTCTTTCAGCCCAAAGTCCCCCAAAAGTGCTGTAATAGCATGTGTGGGGGGGTACTCATCAGGTCTGACACTAATGTGAAGCGCCGGCTGGGGTGACGTTCCACATCCATTTTCCCCAGAAGCGCGCAGCCATGCAGAGAGGTTTCTAATAACTGCGCTCTGCCGGCCTGTGGGTGGGTCAGTGAAAGAGGCTCTGTGCAGTCCAGTGGATCCGGCAGGCAGGGAAACTGGAGCTGGCCCAGCCTCAGCCTCAATCTGCTCTTTCAGAAGCTCTGAGCCGAGGACACCGGGCCACAAGTGCCAATTCAACATCATTCAGCGCAGTAAAAAGATGACCCCGTGGGTAAGAGGGAGAGAGAGAGGCAGGATAGACAGAGAGAGAGAGAGAGAGAGAGAGAGAGAGAGAGAGAGAGAGAAAGAGAGAGAGAAAGAGAGAGAGAGACAGAGAGAGAGAGAGAGAGAGAGAGAGAGAGAGAGAGAGAAAGAGAGAGAGAGAGAGAGAGAGACAGGGAGAGAAAGAGAGAGAAAAAGAGAGAGAGAGAGAGAGAGACAGAGAGAGAGAGAGAAAGAGAGAGAGAGAGAGAGAGAGATAGAGAGAGAGAGAGACTAAAAAAAAAAAGGGCCTTTCTCACAAAGTACCACTACATTGGTGAAAATAGTGATCAGAGCCTCTCTAATGATAGTAACTGCAAATATAATGATTAGAATAATGTGATAATCTGGTACTCTTGCCACACTCTATAATGTTTAGCATTTTGTTGTTACTGGAATTTTGCAAATGAAAAGAAGCAAATCATTTGCTCTTTTGCGCTACCCTCCTGTGGTTTTATGTGAAAAGAGTGCAGAGAAAGTAAAAAAAAACTTATAGCAATTATCCGCTTAATGAGGCAAAGAGATTCTCCCAGGAACTCCACATCAAAACAATTAACCACACTAGCAAGAACATGTTTCCTTTATTAAAGGCAAAATCTCAGACAACCTCAGAGATCTTTGGTGTGTGAGTGTGTGTGTGTGTGTGTGTGTGTGTGTGTTAAAAGTCATTAAAAGTGTGCTGCATACATATAATCCTTTCCTCTATACCAGCCAGAATACTTTCATCTGCGTAAAGCTTCACAAGGCACATTTTTCACCAGCGACTCATCTGCCATCAGGTCCTCATCCCACCCATATATTACACACTAAACCAAAGTAATCACAATGAGCCATCTCACAGAGGCATAAGTCAGAGCAACAGGAAAATAACACAGCATTATATTTAGTGTTTAGGAACATTTGAGTTTAGTGATTACACATTTGTAACAACACAGGCAGTGCTAAATTGCCATTTAAAATACTGATTAATCATTCCTGGCGGAAATTTAATGTGTCCTTCGTCTTGCGAGAAGGACATAAATACATTCTGCAGCTGGTCATAATGTGTGAATTAAGCTCCTTGTTGCGGGGTGAGGTGCTAAGCCCAGTGAACCATTACAAACTCATTATTACTTTTATAAATGATTGATCCTTTAAGAGGCGTGGGGCAGTACACCTTTACAATTAACCCACAAGCTATTAAAATTTTGGCAAACAGTGAGCCGCCAAATAAATCACACAGTTTTACACCTTTTGCAAATCACATAGTTAAAAATGGCAGCATACTGAATCATTTTCAGTTGTCTGTAAAAGCAGCTCCTTCAGCTTTGCCATGACTCAAGACAGATATACAGAAGACAGAAGACAGTAATATTAGCTTAGACCATGGCTGAGTTATCGTCTGTTATATTAATATTACTGCAATCTTATAGCTACATATATACTTGTCTTTCAATATGGCTTCCCTGAAGTGGTGTCTTATTCCTACACGTCTACAAAGAAGTTCCAAGACAAACCTGTAGGGACCTTTTTAGAGTTGGTGTCTCCCTGTTTTGTCTCTGGTTCTTGGTCTCCCTTGTTATCTTTTATTTTTGTTTTGGTTGCTATATAT